>JBCAUA010032746.1:2156-12251 GCA_038406235.1 Peronia verruculata | reverse complement strand
TTGTTGTTGTTGTTGTTGTTGTTGTTGTTGTTGTTGTTGTTGTTGTTGTTGTTGTTGTTGTTGTTGTTGTTTTCTGTACTTCGATTAAAATCGCTCAGCAATATCATGCAGCTGATTTGATATCGTCCGTCTGAGTTGATTTCACAATGTTGAACTGGCAGTCAACAACTTGATCAGGGTTCACTCCAGTCTAGTTATTTGTGCTCATCATTTTTCCAACAATTGTCACTTTACGTTCGTTGGTCCAGCAGTTGACATCTCTCTGGGATTAGCTGGAGTATAGAAAGAAAAAAAAAAACCTGACTTTTTGTGCACATCTTGGCTCAGTTTTCTGCCAAACTCACATGGATATATCTCTTCGTGGGTTCTTCAGTAAATCTAGATTAGATTTATAGGTATAGGGTTAGATAGCTCTTGATCTGGATTTAACAGATTTGTGCTAGGACACTTGACAAAGTGAAGAGACAACTTATTTGGACAGACTCGTCACTCCTTACTGGTCACTCCTTCAAAATACACAGCTCGAGGCAAAAGCACCAGAGAGGTAAGGAAAAAAATCATTTTCCCCTTATTACAATTTACACAGTTTAGATCTAGATCTAGATCTAGACGTCTAGGCCTGTGTAAAGTAGATCTACATGTATGTCATTGTTTTCTGTCTATCCCCATGAAAGTTCCGAGAAGGAGGTGCAGATTACCGCTTAGATCTAGTTCTATGTTTGTATACATTGTACAATGATCAGTTGGTCGAGGACAAACTGATATAGACCAACATCTAAATAACTGTTGAACCGGTAAGCCTGTAGATCTATAGCCACAGTGCTCAACGGGTATGTTGTGCCGGCGACGAAACATTAGAAGTATAAAATAATGATAATCAGACCAAGGTGTCCGTCTGACCAGAGACTCATATTCTGCGTAGGAAATTATTACACCTTGAACTGTAATCAATTTATTTTTATATATGTAATTCCCTCGGCACACCGGTCACTAAGTGGGGCTCGTATTATTATGAATAAACCAGCTTATACTACACTGTCACAGCGAAAACTGACATTCCTGAATCAAAAAAGATCGTCTTTAGATAAATGCCGACAGTTTCTGCTAAGGAGGTTTATATTAAAGGTCTGATTTGTGTGTGTGTGGGGGGGGGGGGGGCAATCCTGGAGGTGATTAAAAAAAGAACATAGTAAAACTAGACTAATTTAAACTTTCCCATCGAATTCGCCATGCTCAAATTAGAGGAATAACAATGAATAAAAATCGACTCTTTCTATGGTAGGTCTACTGAAAAAAAAGCAGTTTTGGGAGGACATGGCGCACGAGCAACACACGATGTAGGCTACAGAATGTTCGGGGGTGGGGGTATGGGGGCGGGGTTGTTTCGCGCATAGGTCGACCGAAAAGTGGGAGTGAGAGTGACTTTCGCTCACCAAGGAGCTTTCACAAATTAAACTGGAGAGCCAACTGATGACGTCACACATGCAGAGTGTGGACCCATGCGCATGAGGGAAAGACACCAAGTTAATGCCGTTCACGTGTTCATGCATTCACGATTGAAGGAAATTCACACTATCATTATCTCATGATTGCAAGTCTGTTGTATTCTGTCCTTGCTGTAGCTCTCGGTTTCAACAACAACAACAAAAAAATCTGTTTACAAGAAGATTCTCTAGATCAGAATAGTGATTAACTCAGTGTGTCATAAAGGACGCCAAACATAGGCCTCTAGGACCATGGCGTCCATTGTTGGCACACGAGACACAGGGTGTTTTATTAAAGCGACGTCATTAGTCCGCTCTCCAGTATAATAATATAGAGCTGTGCAACGCCTCGGTCATGGTCGTTACGCAGCACGGCTGGTGGGCAGAAATTATTGGTTTAATCTCATAAATGATATAATTATGAGAGCACCGAGAAACGCAGTGACATGCGGTTTTCACTAAAAATGGTTTAAAAACATATGGATTGCCATACTGTTAAAAACATTTTTCTATTCTGTCTGTGGTTTTCCTTCAGCAGTAAAAGTTGCAAACATTTCATTGATATTAGGCCTAGTCCATAATCTTGCATCCTTCCTCGTGGTGATTAGTTTTGAAATATGTGTCTACGAAGCATTAAGTGTTAATTTCAGTGTACTATTTTTGCTATTAGTTTACATCTTTAAGTTACTTTAAGAGCACATTTCACTGATCTGTTTTTTCCTCGACAATTAAAATTTGATTTTTAGGGAAAGGAAGCAAAAGGCATAACCATTGATTAAATAATTAATAAAGGTACAGTAATTGTTTCTTTACTCGAAACTGATCATAATAGCAGTTGCATTCCGAAAATAATAATAATAACACTAATATTAATAAAAGCAGAAATGCATAGCAGCAAAACCTGTCTATAATCTGTCCTTCTGTGGTGCAACTGCGGCCCGCGGTCAATTTTATTGTCCAGCAGCAAGTTCTGAAAAGACAGTGGAACATGCTTAAAACCAAAATGTTAGGGGCCGGGCATATTATTTCGGTTTATCCAAACTGGTATAGTGGAAGGGGTAACAAACTCTGTAAGGTCAAATTTCACTGATAAAATAATGAGTTATTTCCTTTTATTTTATTTTATTTATTTATTTATTTATTTATTTATTTATTTATTTATTTTTAGACTTGAAATATACTCTTTAGAGTGAAGCCCGGCACTCTGTTTATTTGTTTGTATTTGGCCCTCATTTAAAAAAAAAAAAAAAAATTGGCACCCCTTCACTAGGGGGACAGCGTGTGGTGTGTCCCTGGGACAAATGTTTACATTTTGTTTTATGTGTTCTATGTGACATGTTTTGTGACATCCTGAAAACAACCTCATCGCTAAATAGTCAAAATCACCAGCTTTACCCAGATATATAAATTTCGTTGTGAAAGGTTTCGAAAAAGGCAGCACAATAGAAGGTTCAAAAACAAAAATCTGAAACAGTTCAGTTCTAAATTTAAAAAAAAAAAAAAATCATAGGACACCTGAAGCCAAAAGATGCCACACACATACTGAGAGAGTAGAAGTTGCCGAAACTTGGTTTAAGCTTCCTTAGCATCCATAATGACAGAGTACAAGTGGCTTATGACATGTATCGTTATTTTATATTTCGTCTTGGGGAGAGAATGGTCCCATTGTTCTTGTAGCCTGCCAGTGTCAGTGACAAGTCACATTAATTCATTAAATCACTGGTGACTAAAGAATGAAACGAAAGATAAAAAATGACGGTGACAACGTGGTTTCATGCATATTATGTGATACAAATAAAACACGGCACCCCAATGACAAGAACAGCTACACGTCTTGTTTAAGAATTGACAAAGAAGGGATTTTAATATGAACAGTAATCTTAGTTTCGCATCAGTTAAGAGCAGAGGTGTCAAAAGGCAAAGAGAAGGAGATACCACAAAACAATATGGTTACGTTGTTTTATTTGCTGTCATTTCTTGTTCTATTTCACTGATGATGTGTGTGGTTGTGTTGTTTAGAAATTTTAATAGTAGATTGTAAAATGTACAAAAACATAGGAAAACAGCTGGACTGTATGCTACATTGGCATAGATTGCCACAGAGATGAAGTTGGGCTTTAGCTCCGTGCATACCCTGCAGAAAAAAAAATGAATAAAAATTCCTTGTCTGGTTAATTTTCAAAGCATCGTGTCCTTGTTTGTTAAGTCCAGGTAAAAATGTGTTCAGAATCACCACGTCAAATTACATATTTATTCATAGTTATGTTTCTGAGATTTATATTTATATATATATATCAAATTACGTCTGCAGAATGATGAAAAATGATCTAACAAAGGGTGTTTTTTGTAAACAGTTATTGGCATTAGTAATAAAGATACAGTGACCAAAAAATGTACAGGGCTGTAGCGATATTTTTCTTGAAAATCAGCTCAGCCAGCTGTCTTCCTAGTTGCGGTATCTGATCCCCCTGACTCTATGAAGATAGCGACCTTGCTGGCTGAACTGAATGTTTTCCCGTACACCGTGGATATACATTTCCACTTTACAGAATGGTATAAAGTATTTTCAGTCCTTTTGAGAGGACAGGACAGTGTGTTGTTACCTGGTTATCACGAGTGATGCCTGCATATTTGTACTAGTTTGTTATTTCTGTTCTAACCTTTTCATTTTGATTTGAACTTCTGGTATTTCATGTCATCGTTGATATTGTGATATATGATTATGTGTATACTACAAAAATATACAATCTATACATTTTCTGTCATGATAAAAATGATATTCTCTGTCTTTCAGAGAAGCTCAATATAGATCTCTTTATTAAATTGATATGGATCTAAAATTAATACACTGGCTCTCTTTGGTTGTTATCAATTTAAACCTGACTCAATCCATGTTTAGACAAGCCTATGATGCATTATTCCCTTTAGTTGTTGGAGTGCTATTCAAGAGGTCAGTCAAGAATCTCCACTGATGGCGATCTTCTGCTTTCCATAGCACTGGATTGATTTTCTGACTTGTCATTATTTAGCATTGTCAAGCGAGGCCTGAGAATTATAAAAGATATTAAATTGGATAAATGAGCAATTTTTCAACAAGTTAGATTAATTCCCTTTGTCAAGTACAAGGCTGTAGGGCAGCTATTGCGAAGAACGAAAAAAATCTTTTTTTTTTTTTCCTCATGTTTGATGCACGTGATGCAAAATTATACAAAATCTATCACGATTTAAAAAAAAAAAAAAAACTTCATTTACAATTTTCTGTTCCTTATGTTTTATATACAAAACCAGAAAGTGATTTTTTTTTTTTCGTCTATGCTATGGTTGTATTTGGCAAAAGGAAATAATTTGGTTGATGGTCAAAATGGCTCATTGGCATCACAGGGTGATAAGAGACTTTTCTGTGGACTTCTCAGCCCGCCCAGCAACACGAAAACAGATAAATCTAAAAGTAAAACGTAAGTCACAAACAGCAACATGAGAACAGCTAAGTCTGAAAAACTGTCACCTAGATGTTTACAAGACCTTTTGTTTTTATACTCAAAATTCTGTTTCTGTTGTGGTTTGCCATATTATAGTTATTTTTAAAGACTTGATGATATGCTTTATTAAAATGATACATGTCTTTTAAATTTTGCGGAGTGTGTGTAATTCAAACTGATATATGAAATATTTAATAAATCTAAGTCTTGGAGGTCAATTTATTTCTAGTTGGATCTTTAGTAATACTTTTGTTTATGAGTAACTAAAGTCGAATGTTTCTCGTTGTTCATTTTTTTTTTTTTTTTTTAAATGATTAATTAGCTATATTGGTCAATTATCATAATGTACTGATCAATTTATTTTCAAGCAGAAATTCGATTTAATTTTAATGTTTCAGCTATTCTGAGTAATCAAATCTTTCCTTGTTGTTCATTTTATCACAGTCTGTTATGTGGAGGTAAGATACCCATGACTTTGCGTTGCTTTCATGATTTATTTTACATTATAACTGTATATCTCTTAGATAAATTGTCATTCATTTTACAGACGATGAAGAAACGTGAAAGACGAAGACAGAGATGGATGTACAACATCGCTGAGAAAGAGTATTGCCCAAACCAAGATAGGGCCTAATTAGCACCGTTGAGGCAATGCAGAATGTGGCATCCCACCACACAGTTCCTCTACAGTTCTAGGCAGTTCATCATTATGGTGTTACTTCTATTTGGTTCCTTTTCATACATTTGACACTGGGGATATGCGGCTTACAAAAAGTTATAAACAACCCATTGCCACTGTCTTATTTCCTTGCTTTTAGATTTGAACTGGTTTTTGATTTGTTGTTTCAGTAAATCGCCGTTGGTAAATGTGTAGATCATTAAATAATAAAAATGACAGTTTATTGACAACTGACTAATTTTCTGGAAATTACACAAATAAAAGCTTTCCAATACACTACACGTATTATGTTATATTATTGTTATTGATCATTATGAGATGGCCCTGGTGACAAATGAAATACTTATAGATTTTAAGTCAGTACATTTTTACTCATAAAACTTATGTTCTAAACATGTTATGTACCTCTTTCGTTCCTGCCCAAAATTCCTACCTTCTACCTCAACGTGGTGGGCAGGTGAACGGTCTTGGAAGCTGTGACGCACGTTACATGAATGGACTGGAATTCCATTGATGAATGTTGCTCAGGTGGAAGTGGCCGGCCAACAGAAGGAGGTATCGCGTGCGTGTGTCCGTTCGTCTGTGGCCTACGCCTGGGCGTGTGTCCTTATTAGATCTGTTCCTTTGGGCCCGAGGCAAGAGGTTTCATAAGGCGCTAAATAAGGCGACAGGTCCACGCCATCCTTGGCTTGTGATGACGTCTAAACAATACAATGACAGCGGGGCCTGCGCGAGTTGCTGCCTTTGCGTGTGGCGGCCTCTTCGTCGTGCAGGACTTCGTTTTGCGGATCTTGCGTTTTCTTGATGGACCTTTCGTTTTCTTGATGGACCTTTCGTTTTCTTGATGGACCTGTGATGTTCTTGATGGACCTGTGATGTTCTTGATGGACCTGTGATGTTCTTGATGGACCTGTGATTTTCTTGATGGACCTGTGGTTTTCTTGACGGTGTATTTTAGCAGCCTTTGCCTTTTATGCTCTTTGTTTTGCTTTTTTGTTTTTTGTTTAGCTTTTATGCTTCTCTTTCAGATTTCACGTGTGGCAACCCTTATGATGTTTGCGCCTGCCGAGTTTCCAGCTTCTGCTCATTACCCGTGTGAGTCCCGGGGTCCCTTCCTATCCTAGGCAGGAAGGGTGTAAGAATAAAGGTGTGTTTGGACACACTGGCTCACAGGCGGCGTCACTTGGCGGTAGGAGTCCCCTAACGACGTACGTGGACTCATTTCTGGGCCACTCCCTTTCTTGGACACCCTTTGGTGCTTTATCTTTATCGCTCTGATCATTTCTTGCACCCATCTAGCTGGGCTGCTCATTCCCTCTTCTATCACATCTTTTCTGTCCCTACTTCATGTGTGAGTGTGAGAGAACGAGAGTGGCATGGCGTGGTGTGTGCGGTGCGGTATGGTGTGGTACGGTATGGCGTGGAGGGCTTGGGTTTGGGTGTTTCAGCATGGAGGGCTTGCATTCGGGCGTGGAGAACTAGCACTTTAGGCATTGTGGTGTGGAGGGTTTGCATTTGGGCGTTTCAGAGAGGAGGACTTGCGTTTTGGACATTACCGCGTGCGGGCATGAGTTTAGGTGTTTTGGCATGGAGGGCTTGCGTTTGGGCGTTTTGCGTGGAGGGCTTGCGTTTGGGCTTGGAGGAATTGCGTTTGGGCGTGGAGGGCTTACGTTTGAGCACAGTGTTTGGGCATGGAGGCTTGCGTTAGGGCATGGTGTTTGGGCGTGGAGAGCTTACGATACGGCGCGGCGATTGGGCGTGGAGAGCTTACGGTACGGCGCGGCGATTGGGCGTTCCCCCTTTTACCCCCTCTCCCCTTTTTTCTTTAAACCATCTTTTTTTACAGATCAGTCATTGAGGAAAACGTCAAGACTAAGCCTGGAGGATTCAAAGCGCACTACCTCACAGATGTAAATAAGAAAGAGCAGGTCAGTTAGGCCTGACAGTAATAGTAATACTGTTTACACCCACCAAGTGTCTTTTCCACACCATGACCAAATAGAAAAGCCCTGGCTTGTATTGTCATGATGTGATAAACATATTTCTAATGTGGAAAATCAGTTTTGTTCTCAAGCGGATCGTCATTCAGCAGATAACATTTAATACAGCCTGTATAATAGAGATGTAACAAGTGATGTAACAGAACTGAACATTCATTTCTTTGAGATAAGAATCATGAACAACATAGTAAACTGCAGTTCATGAATTGTTCTGTTGCAGTTAAGTGTTCATTTCCTTCAGAGTTTTCTGTTTAAGATCTGAGTATGACAAGTGATGAGATCCATGAAATCCATTTGTTAAGTGAAAATGCTCTGGTTAGTTCATTTCATGTAAGACTGAAATATTGTTGTGGCTTGTTAACTGCGGTGTAAAGCCTAATTTGATAATATGGCACTGATATGACCATAATGTTTTATAATGTGGTATATCTGAAAATTTTGAGAAAGTAATCCAGATTCAGTACAATAACAAAACAGTTTAGAGTTATATTAACAAAGAGGCAATGAATATTACCAAAACTGGAGAATGACAGCTTCATCATTTATGCCCGGATTCCATTTTGCCAGTTAATCTTGCCCAGAATTTGGCCATTTAGATCAAAGAACTAATTAGGTATGTGACAGTGATAGAACATTGGTTTCACTGATTCAGTTGCATTGACTCTTGATGTGAAATCACCAAAACAGATTATCATATTGTGTACTTGTTTCTCAGTCGTACTTTAATACAGATGTTTTGTAATCGAGAAAGTGATACAGCTGAAGATTTTCAACTGAAACTGTTTTATTTGATTTTACAGTGCAGGAAAAATATGTACTGAAGGAATCGTACTAAACAAGGACAACACCGGGGATGGACGACTCAGCAGGTTGGGAAAAATGGCTTCCATCTGTTGTTTTTCTTTTTGCTCAGCTGTCACTTCCCTTTGAACTTCCAGTTTTAGATCTGAATATTACAAGTGATGAGATCCATGAAATCTGCTATAACTTCTTCATTTCATGTAAGATCTAAGATACCTGTTCTATATTACTGTGGTTTGTTAGCTGAGGAGTAAAACCTACAGCAGTAGAAATAGGTATTAGTTTTTTACTGTAATAACAGCTGCAGAATCTGAGCCATAAATTTGTTGTAATGGACATATTATGTATATTAGTTGAAAGACATGCAAGTAAATTGTAGATTTCTTTCACAAATGGAAAATGTCTTACTACAACTTTCCCTTCACAGTATAACTATAACTGAAAAGAAAAACTTGGTAATTTTTATCAAAGAGACATTAGCCTTGTAGGAATGATGGGCCAATGCCGATGTTATAAATATTTGGGGAGCAACTCATTAAAATATCACTTGTGGGTGGGGAGGGCGGGGGGTTTGGGGGTGCGGCCTGGAGGTGAATTTTTTTTTTTTTTTAAAATAAAGGATAGACTATTTTAACTTTTTCCATCAAATCTAACATGTTCAAATTAGAGGAAAATAGTGAAGAAAAAAAAAAGACTTTCTCAAACAGTTGCAATAGAAACATGCCATCATGGATTTTCACTTCTCAAAAATGGCTATCTTTGAAATCTAAAGATTCAGTTGCATTAACCATAGATGGGAATCACCAAAACAGATATCATATTGTGCACTTGTTTTTCAACTGTTCTTTAGCACAGATACTTTGTAATCGAGAAAGTGATGCAGTATAACTCTATTAACTGTCTCATTTGATATTACAGAAAAATACGAGGAAGAGTATGAAGCAGGACAATAGGATGGATGGACGACTCAGCAGGTTGCTAAAAATGGCTTCCACCTCTTTCATTTTTCTTTGTAGGTTTAGATCTAGCTGTTGTTTTCCTTAGAACTTTGTTTTAAATCTGAATATTAGAAAGGACTAAGATCCATGAAACCAATTCGTTAAAATGTACATGTACATGTATCTATTGTTCATTTCATGTAAATTCTGAGATCGGTTACTGTGGTTTATTAACTAGGGAATAAATTTTGCAGCAATAGAAATTAGCAGTTTTTCATGTACAGTCATCATAGTTCCAGAATTTGAGGCATAAATCTGTTGTAATGGACATAATATATTATCAGTTGAAAGACATATAAATTGTCTCGCAGCCAGTCAAAATGAGACGTATATCAATTTTTATCCATAATGGGGTTTTTGGTATCATGTGAAAGCTTATTTTGTACACTTTCAGGTGGTGAATAAGGTTTTGGGCTAGCTTTATTCTAGCCAAAGATATTGCAGTTTAAAGAGAGAACGGGAGACACGTGCCTCCCCCCAACCATATGACTGAAATTCTGAGAAAATCAGGTTTAAATGAATGGTTGAACGCATAACTCTACATACCTACCTCACAAAAACTCGATTTTAATGAGCAAATATTTATAAATCAAGAGTAAGAGTGACATAGTGTCGTTCAGAAGTGAATGTATTTTATATTTGAGAGGGGGGGGG
>JBCAUA010032735.1:0-12251 GCA_038406235.1 Peronia verruculata | reverse complement strand
ACAAAGCCAGACTTGATTATCGTCACTCCTCGATTTCGATGTCTCAGAGTCCAGTTCTGGCTCACTCACAGATTCTGCCCACAATCATCATATTCGTCATCATAAGTCTCCCCATCCGGTAAAATATCCGAACATGTATTGAGGTTTTTTAATAATGGATGGGGGATTTGATGACCGCGTTCTCAGACATTCTGATGTATTTTTTGTAGAGCTAGACGTCTGCCAAGCGATTGTTTACGTTCTGACTTTATTAAGTGCTGTAGAAGTTGACTGTAGTTGCAGCATTAAAGAAACTACTAGTTATGTAGGAACCCCATTTGTTTTCGTGCCAGGTAAGAAAAGTCTGGCAAATTTAAAAAAAAAAAAAGAAAAATCAAAATCAACAAAAAATTCTAGTCATGTCCACAATTAAAATATACAAAAATGCCAAAAAATGCGGAAAAATGGGCAAAAAGTGCAGCAATCGTGTGGCAAGTGAGTAAAAATGTGGCCGCATAAAGTGCGGTGCGGCCGCATTTTTCTCGGATCCCAGATTAGGGGAGTGAAAGTGTGTTTAAAATATTGTGTGGTCATCAAGAGCTTTTCCTATTTTTTTTTTTGTTTTTTAATATCAGATTTTTTTTTTGTTTTTTTTGTTTTTGTAAATATCACTCATAAACAAAGAAGTATACCTAGAACAAAATGTTCTATCTCTTCTTCTTTTTTTTTTTTTTTTTAAATCATGTTGTGAACTAATCAACAAGGGTTATCCCAGAAATAAGGTAAGTGAGGCGACAACTCCTAGAGTTTTAAATCAAATGTAATGAAACTTATACAACATACTCTCCATCATATGTCTATTTCACATTATAATTGCCAAGAAGATCAATGCATTTTCTCCAGCGTTCCAAGAGGGCAAAAATACCCTCCTTGAAGAAGTTTGCGTCAAGACTCTTCAACCATGCCTCTACTGCTGAAATCAGTGTGTCATCATCATCAAACCTTTTCCCGGCCAAATGACGCTTAAGAGGTCCAAAAAGATGACAGTCTGACTGGGCCAGATCAGGGCTGTGAGGAGAATATGATAAAAGATAAAATTTTCCACCCATACATTCGGAGCCCATATTTTGTGATGTTGCAGTGTGTGGGGTGGCATTGTCATGTTGAAAAACAACGCCCTTTGATAACCGCCCAAGTCTCTTTCGCCACACAGCCTTTCTGAGTTTCTCCAATGTTTCACAGTATCTAGCAGCATTTACTGTCTGACTAGTTTCCAAAAAGTCAACCAGTAGAACATCTTTTGAGTCCCAGCATACAGTGGCCAGTCATGTGTGTGCTGAAGGTTGCACCTTTAACTTTTTCTTTCGCGGTGAAGATGGTCTGTTCCAAATCATTGAATCCCTCTTTGATTCAGGTGTAACGTGATGAACCCAGGTCTCTTCACCAGTTATCTTGTAATCAAGAAAACTTTTCATGGTGACCACCAAGCTCAAGGTCCCCACCAGGTCCCATAGGCACTCCCCTTTCATCATTAAACTGCTGAAGCAGGTTCTGAGACACTTGGTCACACTGCTCTTTTTGGTCTTTGGTCAGTTGTGTTGAGACCCATCGGGCTGAAACTTTTCAAAATCTAACTGGTTCACTCTTCTGTGAATGGATGATTTAGAATTCGGACTCTAAGGGAGAGTTCACAAACTTTGAGTCGTCTGACCTCATGAATCAGAGTCTCAACAAGCTCCACATTTTCGTTTGGGTATGAAGAAAATGACCGCCCTGGACGTTGTTTATCCTGTGCATTTGATCGCCCTTGCTGAAACTCATTGCACCAGAAAATCACTCGTCTGAGGCTCATAACACCTTCTGTGTACACGGTTACCGATTCTGAATGGATTTCAGAAGGAAGTTTTCTTTTTGCATTTAAAAATCTTATCACAGCATGTATTTCTTCCTTCGAACACTCAGCAGTGAAGATAGCCATTTTCATTTCCATGCAGCATGGCAACGCTTTCATCAATAAAGTAAAGTAAAGTGCTCTATAAGTAAAGTAAGGTGCTCTATAGATAGATCTTCAATTTTCCATTGGAAATTTTCAGATATGACCATTGGCTCAAGAGTTATGGTCTTACTTACCTTATTTCTGGGACAACCCTCGTACATATTAAGCTAGTGAAGCCTCCGATTTCACTCAGGAACAAAGGGCCACAACAGCACTCCTCCAACGGATGCAGTTTTGGGAGATCCTTTTCAGCTCAACCCATGCTATACCAGCTACCTTCACTTCAGCATCCGTACTTCTTCGCCAAGTTTGTTTGGGTCTGCTAACTTTTCGTTTTCCTTGTGGGTTCCAGTCCAATGCTTGCCGGGTGATGTTTGATGGCCCAATGTGTGGTCAATCCACCCCTATTTTCTTTTCTTGATGTCTTCTCCAATTGGTGCTTGATTGGTTCTGTTCCACAGGTCTTCATTTGAGATAACATCTGGCCACCTGATGTTGAGGATATGATCTGCATAATTATATACATCACAATTAATTTTTGTGTATATGTGTGTTTTCTTATAGTTGATGTATTTGACTTTGATTGAGATCTTGTTTCCAACCTCGGATTTTCGTCATCCTGTCACTACGCCAGCTATCCACTTCATATCACAGATGTTATCAGAGGTATGTTGTTATTTTTCAATGCTAAAGTAGTCAAAAATGAATTTTTAAAAATTCAATAAAATATCTTTGAGCACACTCTCAAAAAGTTCATGAAAATTTGTTTTCCTGCTTGTCAGGGATTGGAATCCTGGAGCGTAGCAGTTTATTTGGTATCTTCTCAGTAGTTTAATCCCTTAAGGAAATAAGGATATTTGTTATTTGTTGAAGACTCAACTCACTGATATTGCATCAATTTAAGAACTTGATTGTAACATAATTTTCATTGGAATTTTATTTGAAGATCATATTACTAGTACAAGCCACCAAAATTTGTTTTTTTGTTTTTTGTTTTTTTTTTTCTTTCAGTTTGACATCATTGTATTGTTGTATCGGTTTAGCTTGATATTTTGATTGTAATCGTAGATTTCCATGGAATTTTGTTTGAAGATCAACTTGAGTCACAAAAACGAAAAAGTCACAAGATATGAAAAGCCACCATAAATTTTTTGTCCCACAGTTTAAATACTGGTATATGTATGGATTGTATATTTCAGTGTCCAGTGAGAACAGCAAAGGATGTGGTCATTGGTCTCTTCCTGTGTGCACTGGCTCTAAAGGTAAATTTACCCCCCCAAAGAAGTAGAAGACTATCAATCACAGAGGTTACGTGGAAGTTGTGTGTCTTATCTATACAATGCTGTGATCCTGATCGCTTTTAAAACACATGCTAGCACTGTTACCCAGTGGAATAAACTATGCCATCTACATATAGTAAAGAAATACTGGTCTTTTTAGTGTTTTTTTTTTTTTTTAAATAGTGGAGCCCTGCCTTACTAGATTCTATTTGGAATGGCAAATATTTTATTCTTTAAATTATATCTGTCATATCTGATGTTAAAGCCATGAATTGCTGGTGACAAAATACAGCACATCATATAGTTTATGTACGCAAAACAGATAAGTATGGTGATTGTGAATGTAATATAATGAGTTGATTTATTTCAACATGGATTTATAAGCAAAATCAATATGCCAGGATGCAAATCATTTATTGCCTGTATATTTTTTTTCAGTATGTAAATTTGTCAAAAAGGTATGTCCCAGAGGTTGTTACATTTTTACATGGTCTCCTGTTTCTGGCTGCGGAAAAGAAAGCCGGGCAAGGTAAGTAGTTTTAATCGCCATTCCCTCCTATGATTTATAGATCTAGCTACAGTTAGGTTAGTCCACATTCACATTGTCTACTGTATTTGATACAAACATTACTCCCTGTTATCCAGGTTGGTTGCTTGATGTTAGTTATATACTGTCACTTAGAGCTGCATATAATAATATTTGAAAGCTGAAAAGCTGGTACAGGAGCCAGATGTAAGGCTGCATATTTTGTTTTAGCACTTATGCATGTAAATATTTTGGAGATGGTTTAATTAGATTACTTATCTCTCATTTCAGAGGCACAAGTGTTCCCACCTTTTAGAGCCCAGGGAAAAGCATGCAATTTACTGAAGGTTCAGAATAAGTGGTAAGCATAAAGTGAATTTAAATTGTTGATTCGATAAAAATGCTGTTGAGAGAGGCAAGATAATCCTACAGCTTGTGATGGGAGTGATCATGTATTAAGAAATCAAATTTTAAGTTAAATAATTTTTTTTTTCTCTCTTCTGTAGCATAGGGAAGTATTGTGATGATCTGACATCAAAGAGATAGGGCAAAAAACGTCAATATTTTTATGTTACTTGTGATAAAATATTAAGCGTAACTGATATCTTTACCTCATCAGAGGATATTTACATCTGTCCTGTAGTCATAAGGAATGCAGCCGTTAATTTTAATTTATTGGAGTTGAATGTACAATTTTGGGTGAAGAGTAAAGATTGTAATGTATACATTGTATAGCAGCATTTTTTCAAGAAAGTGATTCTGTGCGTATCACACATATAGGGCTTTCGTTATAGGGCATATGTTTATGGATGCTTTTAGCCAGTGATTTGTCCAGTTCATTGCCTTATATTTTCTTCTATCTTGAAGTCTGGCTGTCTCAGACAAATGGTCTTTGGCAGAACTGTTAAACCAGGAACTAGCACAAGATGATGATCAATTCAGGTACGATTTTCTCAGGTTATGAGCATCTGCAAATTGGGCACTTTGGGTGCTTATTTAGGGGCCTTAAAATAGTTAGTGTCCAAAGACTTGTTTCTAGGGGTATATTTGGGATCAAATTCATCTGATGTGATTTTGTCACATTCTTTGAAAATCACTCAGTGGCATTGAATGGCAGTGGGGTCTTATAACTTATATAGAGCCCACAGGGATAAGTCCAGAGGCTGGCCAAAACATACGTGGGAGCCTTAAGGTCAAGATGATGTAGAAGGCATAACTGACATGATGCAAAATCTATAAGAAAGCACAGGAGTTAAAGGTCATTTGTAGATAATATATGCTCTTCTAAAGGTTGTAAGACTTTTAATAATGATCCAGTATTTTAATCCTTTCATAGCAAAATGCAAGTTTTGCTTCAAGCCTGTATGCTCTATGGACACAGTGTGTCAATGGCTTCTCTTTCTAGCAGATGAAACACTTAAATATTTGAAAATAGCTATTCCACCATTAAGTGTCAGTGTGTTGCTTTTGTCAAACTGATTTGCCTTTGTTTTGTTGATCGGTAAATAAAAGCTGTAGCTTAACGAAACAGCAAGTCTTGCATGCCATATTTTATTTTTCTTTGAGCCATTGACATGAGACAGTATTGTGGTTTGTCTGTAGGACATACAGGCTTGATGGGAGACATTTCAAGTTCGATCTCTCATAGTTCTTCTCGTCTAGACTTTTTTTTTATTATGACTGTGAGCCATGTTGTTTTTGTTGCTATGGTGATATGATCTTTAAATGGAATTGAGCAAATCACAACATCTAAAACTAACTCTACAATAATATAGCTTAAAAAACCTTACTGTTATGAAACATATTGTAATAAGAATAAGAACATCTTGCAAACCACTAGATTTTTGCTGTAGGTAGTAAAGGAATAGCAATGTTAAAAATGCTCGATCTGGAAAGGATTAGTGTCAAATGATCTGAGTTTTGTCTGTGGTGATAACTTGAAGTTAATTTGCTTAGAAAACAATTGAGTGATTTAGTTAATGTTGGATTTTCAAAGTAAGTAACTGTCTTGTTCTAATTCTATATCTGCCTTCTTTGAAGCAAAATTGACATTGTTTTATTGTTATACTCTAAGAATATGAATTCTTTTTCTTCTTGATTTTATAATCTATTACAGATGCAGTGCTGTTGATCAGTCTCTCAGTCTTGTTATAGACTGTGTCAAATTATGGGAAAATCTTCCCTGTTTGTCATCTGTGGTTAAACCTCTCAAGCGGCTTCTGCCTTTGTTGCCTGCAAGTCTGTACCCAGCTGACACTCAGGTATTACATTTTTCACATTTATTTCTTTTTCAATTTTCATTGTGGCATTCTGATAAATTTTTGCCTGCTTCTTATCACTCAGTCCTTGCTTAATTGGACCATTACATATCATGTTTTATTAGACAATGTATATTATGTTTTATTAGACAGTTTTGTAACCTCTGCCATATTAAAAACCTTTCAGCTTTATTAGAGCTGTATACCATCAGTATATGGAGTTGTCCTGGGTATGATTAACTGTTAAACTGCATCTGTCGAGTGGTCAGTGACTAAACTGGCTCACCCATCAGGTTTACTGATGAGGAGGGTAGTGGAACCCCGCAAGACCAAAATCAAGACTTAACAAAGGGCGAATCATCCCAGATTGGGACGACAGCCATCCACAGATCCCCACTGCCTTGTGGGTCAGTTTTTAAACAAAGGCTACCAGAGAGACCGCAAACAAACCTGCAGCAGGCAAGGGAAAACCACTGCCATGCTATCTGTAGAAAAATTATGGAACGATTCAATAATGTATCAGTAATGTCATGACAACTCCTTCTTGAGGTTGTCTGATAACAGATCCGAGTGGAGAACCATGATCACCAATGTCTGTTCCAGACAAGGCAACAAATGATGATGATGATGATGATGATATCATCAGTAAAGCCTGCCAGTGTGGCTTCTTTGTTTGAGTTTTTATCTGTGCTCAGCTGCATAGATACATCATGTTGCTTCATAATGATGCATTATTTCTTTTGTCAATTCACAGGGAAAGATAGAGACAATAACAAAACAAATTGAAGCAAGTGAGCATAAGAAACAGAAGGTGATGCAACAGCCAACAAAGAAACCTGTTCCTCTGAAATTATTTGAACCAGAAATTCAAGAATTGTGAGTCATGGGACTTTTGCTATTTCAGATAATTTCATATAGTGCAATTTTTTTCTATTTAAATTTTGTTTTTTCCATTCTCTCTTTCTCTCTCTCTTTTCTCACTAACATTTGATATGAATTTAAAAATAGTTATTATATATCCTGCATAAAGTAATATATTATGAAAATATTCGGATCAATTTAACCAAATTGTAAGCTATCCTCAGTCTACAAATTTAAATATTTTATTAGTTATTTCATCATTTCCTCAAACCTTTGAAACCAACTTTTTAAACTTGTGCTCATCTTAATCCAGCTGGTCTGGCAAACGTAAGAAAGGTGGACCTAATAGGGATGTAAATGAGCACCAGAGACTGACTCACAAGTACAAGCGTGAGATGAAAGCAGCTATTCGAGAAATCAAGAGAGATAATGAAGTACTGGCAAAACATCAGCTGGAGACAGTCATGAAAAAGTGAGTAGATAAAAGCAGTGATTGTAGAATATGTAATGAATAGCAAAATTATAATACTGCCTATGTATCACTGGCTTTCGGTTTGAAAATTTCCAAACAAAACATGTATTTGTATCATTCTGAAGAGAATCAGTATTGTAGCAATCACTGTCTTGGCACTTATCTGTGAGGCTTGACCTCAGATGTCCAAATGACTTACCAAATCACTGGCATAATTGCTTCTCTTGCAAGTTTCATTTCCAAGTAGCAGTCAATATTGCCAAGCATATTTTTGATTTACTAGCATTGTGGTTTGCATGGAACTGTTATATAATTTGCATTTACCAACTTTTGTGATGAAAAAAGTATATAACAATGTGGGTATGTGAAATACATATGTGAGTTTATCTATTCTGCTTGCATTGTCTGAGTTTAGATGCAGCTTTAAAAATGATTTTCAAAGGAAATGCAGTAAAAAAAAAAAATGTTTACAGGTCCTTTGAAATTCTCGTTCATTGTACTGCATTGTTTGATGTAAATCCATTCATGGTTCTTCAGGCATAACTCTTTTCCCTCTTCACAACTGACATTTCATTAGGCATCAATCAGTCTTTTTGTGCTTGTATTTTGCAGGGATGCAGAGAGAAAGAGAAAGACAAAAGAATTGTTCCACAGCCTGGCCAGTCAAGAGGGAGATTACAAGAAAATAAAGAAGATGAAGCATTAACTTTTCTGTATCTTTTATTGTCACAAACTTATCTTATTGTTACAATTAAATAATGATTTCAAACTTTCAAATTCAGTTATATGAACTGATGTAAATAAAGTCAGGAGGATTATCAAAATATCTCTGATAGTTTTTGTTTAACGCTAATTTAAAACAATGCAATGTTCCTAAATTGAGTGTTATTATCCTGATACTGATAGCAATTAAAAGAAAAAAGTTTCAAAGAAATCTTTGCATTTGGTGTCATTTTCACTGGGTTACTTTATGATTATCATATAGTGTTTATCATTATCCATCATCTTTGAAGGTTTTCTCATCTAAAAAAATAAAACAAAACAAAACAAAACAAAAAAAATGCTGAGAAAATGCTGGCCACTGGATATAAGTGTGTTTTACTGATGTCATGCTGATATGTTTCAATGAAGTTTGTCCAGTAGGAAATAAATTGATGAATTCACTATTCCATAGCCGTGATAATAATAATTACATACATGAACACCTGTAAAGAAATCTGAGACATCAAGGCAATTCATTTATTATCTCCACAAGACTAATTGATCACAGATATGTCTTGCCACCAGGGCGAATGAGTCGGAAGTTGCCCGGAGCAACAAAAATATACGGCTGTTTTTGGTCATTTTTGACAAAGATATGTTTTTTTCCACCACCCACCCCCTCCCCCACAAAACGTCATTTTAACCTTTTTTTAATCTAATATATTTATATTGGTATCATTCATAGTCGGAAAATAGTGAAAAACGGTAAAAAAAACAGCTGTGACTTGAACTCATCTGGCGCGACTTGCAACTCATTTGCCCTGTGCACAAGACATGAATTAACCTTTCACTTGCAACTGAGATAGCCATCCGGAGGAGGCTGAAAAGTGTCAAAAAGCGTACAAAAATGTTTCATCCCACATATAGCAGTTTCATTATAGGGGATAATTATTTATTCAGGATGAAGGAACTTCATAAAAATTACTAAAAACTAACTGTAATCATCACATTTCAAATGGTATTATAGAGTGTTGTAAAGTATCTCTTCACTTCAACAGAGAATGAATGCCCTTGTGAATACCCAGACTCCGCTTAAACTGCATTTCTTGAAGACTAAATGAATTTACACTGAAGACTTATCAGGGGGATAAACTTGTTGAAAGGGTTCAATTCTTATGATTGTGACACATTCTAGTTACATGTACCAGTATGTTATTTTATTGCTACGTTCTCACTCTATCAAAATATTTTGCAATATTCAGAAACTTAAAAAGATGGACAAGACCAGTATCACACTTGATCAAAATTGAGTGGCACTATGTAACATTCAATTTTAAGAACAACAAAATTCACACAGAAACAATTTTTTTTCTTCTCTCCAAACCTGCACTTGAAGCTGGCCTCTGATAACAAAAACTGTACAGTTACAAAATTATAAATCAAAATGTAGACCTACTGACACTGAGCAGAGATAACACACATCCTTAAATCTTTGGCAACCTGAAGACAATATTTGTAACAATACTGGGTACTGACTTTGTTCAAAATGTGACACAAATTCACAATAAATAACATATATATACACCATATTACTTTACATGTAAAACTGGGTGCTAATCTCAGTGCTGCTGACTTCATCATCAGCCCAACTAGCATACCAAAAATGTCACGTCTCCATGTTTCAAAGTAAGCCCTCTGTAGAATTGGATACATGTATAATGCAGACAAGACAACTGGTATGAATTTCAATTACTATACATCTGCTAAATCTAAATCCCAAATATTTTGGTATTTCAGGTAATTAATGAAATTATCCAACAATATAATTATAACTCTTTATGCAGCATTTCACTTAAATCAACAGACCAGCAAAATGGCTAGGAATGCTAAATTATGTAACATATTACACTGTAGTGCACATTAATATGGCCTATTTGTATTTGATCCAAAATTATTTTCAGTGAAAGCCAGAGTAAAGGCACCATATGTGGCCGGTCCAACAATGCGGACACTTTTCTTTCATCATCATCGTTCCCTGCCACCAGCTGTTGTGAAGCTGGAAACAGTCCAATGTGTTTTCTCATATGATCAAAACAAAAACAGCTTCAATGCTAAAGGGGATGTCATTAAAGGGGTTTGAAAATTTTCCTGTAAAAAAAGACTCTTTCTGAAAATTTCAGTTACCAATTAATTAGTCAAAATTCTTAGATTTTGGACATTTATTAGATCCAATGCCTTGCACATGTAATAAATTTATTCAAATGTGCTATGTTGAACCTAATTGGCACAGAAACATGCAGATGTAAAGGTGGCTGCAACATTATTCCTGTAGTCTGCACGAAGGGATTATATGTGATCATAGGGGCCCATAAAAGGTCCTCTTCCTCATGCCAGGGATATTCTTACAATCAGGGAGGCTATGTTAAATTTCTTACAAAGTGAGAGGTGTTTTTCTTGTATTCATGTAAAATTTTGCTCCCTCTCAGTGATGAAGGTGAAATAGAAAAAGTTATCAGAAAAATCAACCTTACCGATGTAGATCTAGTCACAAAATTAACATCTAACCTTTTCAAAGGAATGGGTGATGAAAACAAAGAAAATGTGATGCTGGTAAATGGTTTCAAAAAGTCAGGAATCTTTCCCTTGGACTCCCATGCCATTGATAAAACAAAACTGACACCATCAATGGCAGACACTGTCATCTGCTTCTCTTGAGGATAATTCTACTAGAAGAAACCACACAACTGACACCATCTTCCACACAAAATTGCATGCAAACTTGTGACAAAAATCAACAGTTTTTGAAGAGGAAACTTCCTCACCAGTCAGTCACTCCTATCATTCCACAAACAGCAGCTGGCGACCAGGCACACAACAAAATGATGTTCTCAGAAAACTTGTTATGGTAACAATTCAAGTGGGAGAGGTCAACACTGGGGTGTGTTCAAGAAGACTGATGTGCAGGAAGACACTCTTTTTGCCTTTTGGACAAAATACCTGTACTGCATACATGTACGTATTCTGATGAATGCTGATCAGGAGAAAAGCAACAGAATGGTCAAGTCTTTCAGCAGTCATAGAACAACAGGATGAGAATCCTATGGCCTAGTCAGTCCTTCATCATGGAAAAGCAAAAGGAGAGAAAACAAAGAAGTTGGACCACATGACTTCCTATGTCAGTGAAAATGTTTTACTTAAAGGCTAGAAAAGAAAAAGATGAAAAACAAAAAGAACAAAGGCTTAGGTAGGGGCAAGACAAGAAACACAAATGGAAAAAAAAAAAAAAGACAACAGGAATAACAGAAAAGGATCAGGAACTAAAGGAAAAAGAAATGAGAAAAAAAGATGGGAAAGAAGCAGACAAGCCCACACGAAGAGATGAATGAAAATGACAAAAAGGTTGGTAAAAATAAAGAGAAAGGGTAAGGCAAAAAGAAAGCTAGATGTAGATGATGATGACGATGAGTACTGAGGGGAAAGTGCTACACTCCAAAATGATGATTATGAAGAATTCATAAAAGACATGGAGAAAGATACCGAGTTTGAAGAAATGCTGCAAACCCTGTGTTACATGAATCTGAAACAAATTTGAATACTAATCTAGATCTGGTTGAATTGCAGGCTAGAGAGACACCATAAGAACAATTAGCTAATATTTTAATGCATTTTGAGAAATAAATGAGAACAGAAATATTTTCAGTCTGATTTTGATTCCTCATGAAAGAGGCTGAGATAACCCCTGGGGAAGGGGGTTGAAAAGCCTGAACCAAAATAAACCTAGTCCTCATGAAAGTAAAAGAGGCCTGATTCATATGCATCCAGATTTATATGAATTTGTTGATCGCCAGTTATCTGAGTTTATGTTTAACCTATTTTTTAGGAACATTTCCAGTCATTTGACCTGAAAAGTTAATTTTGTGTGTTCTTTTAAATTTTAAATTTAGATATAATCAAGATCTGTCTGACTTTTGATTCGTATTTTCTTTAATTTCTTATCCTTGCAATGAGTTTTGGACAGACAATGAAAGTCCCGATCCCATAGAGATCCCCCCATATGTCTTGCAACCAGGGCAAATGAGTCGGAAGTCGCGCTGGGCAATGAAGATACAGTGGAAACCTGATATAACAGGATTGCTGGGACCAAGGGAAAAGTCCTGTTATAAGCGGATCCTGTTAT
>JBCAUA010032724.1:0-12251 GCA_038406235.1 Peronia verruculata | reverse complement strand
TGAAAAGTTACGCAACCCACCTGATCACAGATTGTCTTCACTACTATGATTAGTTGATCATTACCGTTAGTTAAAGAATTATCTGTATGCGAATAAGTACAGCCTTCTTCCCTGTGTGCATCATAATTAGATGTAGCAATTCCTGATCTTTCTAGCGTATAGTTCACCAATACTGCTCAGCGCTTAAACGCCGTATGAGTTTTCACATTACGGTATCATTGTTGAAAACATGATATTGTTATGCTACCCAGGGGATAATCGCACGAGTGATTCAAGTGTTTACAGACCGACCGAAGTAGCAAAACAGCTGACCAGTCGGAAGGATAAACTTTCACCTCATTATCCACAAAGCCAATCACAAGTGCTGTCCCACGTGTTGTCAAACAAAGATTACGCAGTCATACATCAATCATCACTTCCACTCCTTTGTCTACCTGTTCCCTCCATCCCCGTCCCCATTTTACTGCATATCTAGCACTGAGCATTTCTCTCAAGTGGACAGTATGATGTGGAATTATACCATAAGTACTCGGGTATTTTAGTCCGACACCAGGCTCTTAGACGGATTTTTTCATTTGTGAGGGCCCAGAGCGGGGTTCTTAGAGGGGTAAATTACAGAGGAAAAATTCCGTTTCGTAGCAGAGGCGGGTTCTTAGGTGGACCGGGCTCTTAGGCGGAGGGTTCTTAGGCGGAGACCACCGTGGTATAAAGCTCCTTGCCCTACAATCAAACAATGACAACACATCAATGTTTGATTGTAGGATTAGGGTTGGGGCAATGGTACATTCTAGAGGCTTAAATTACCGATCATAATCGTGTCCCTAGAAAACTGGAAGGCATCTATAGGACTGGAGGCTCAGTGTGTCAGATGGGTGTTCGCATCACCTATGTCCGTATCATGTCAGACTAGCAATTTGCACGCAAAACTGACTTAAATTTCTTTAGACCATAGAGCTATTGAAATAAGTCAACTTTGGTGCAGATTGGTACAGTATGACATTATACGGACAAAGGTGATGCACCACCCAACATGACGCACTGACCCTCCTATAGATCTAATAGTTCAAGGTTGCGACTTCCGTAGCCGTAGTCGTAGTACCCAAACCACACTAAAACAGGTGTGCCCTGCAACATGGCATTTACTTCGCTTTTCAACCTCCTGGGGGTGGCTGTCTTATACTGCTCAACAAAAGACCCCGATCTCTTTACAAATTTAGATTCAAGATTGAGTCTAGATCTAGAATAGATCTAGAGTCTAGATTCTAGATCTAGATTCTAGCTATCCCTCGATGAGTCATACGAATCAAAGACCACGTGAATGGCATACAATTGATTAAAAACAATTGCTCCAGAAATTGATTCTATGAGTGATCTGAAATAGTTCCAAGTTTTCAAAATTACTCTCAGCAAAGAAGGGTTGAGTACCTCCTGCTCTAAAGCGAGATCATCAATGATTTGGTCCGCTTTCTCTGCTGTCACTGGGGCCGCCATTTCTAAACATACCAACAGGGCAGTTAACAATGAAAAATCCTTTTCCGGTTTTGGCTTAACATTACCGTGGGAGTGACGTCCCTTCAGGAGAGTGTTTATCGTCTGCTAGATACAGTGTGAGACGACGTTGTCACTGACTTAAGTGGCATTTAAATCTGTTAATATGCCAAAAGAAAAGAAAGTTGGCAGACTTCAGGGACGACAGAAAAATCTTAAAGAGGACTTGGACGATGAATTCATGATTCCTAGTGAAGGGAGTAGTCCAACTCGACCAGAAGGTTTAGAAATCTAAATAGAATAGACTAAATTATAGATAGATAGATCTAATAGATAAATCTAGAATCTGCGTTTCGGACGGTTACGTTACGTTCTAATATAGATCTATATCTAGATCTAAATTCTTCGTCTTTTATCTTCCTGATGGAGGTTATCTCGATCTAGAATCTAGACTATAATCTACTCTAAATCTATATATCGAGGACATTTGATAGATCTATCATAACAACGAAGAGACGTGGCCCGTGCCCCATCATGTGTTTTACTTAGTAGGGCCTACCAAGATTTGTCCATTGGTTTCATTCATTTTTTTATGTCCATGTTTCTATAGTATGGGTGGGATGAATTTTATTTAAAGTCTAGAATCTATATGTTCTTACTTGCCCAAGGCATCCATCTGACTGCTCTCGGCTCTGTTGTCCACTCGAAGTTGAATAAACGTAAATATTTTATTAGAATAGAAGACTAAATTGATGTGATAAGGCCAATACCTTAATCAAAATGTTTTTTTAAATCCATGGTATAAAGTTTTGTATTACAAATTGGGCAGGAAATATTCGTGAACAAAACAAATGGCCAATAATTTTTTTATAGATCTAGATCTAGATCTAGTGGATGGATATATGTATCAAGAGAGTGAACAAAATTGTTAGAGGAAATCATCGCAGCATTGATGTCCATTACCAACAAGCCTGTAGATCTAGACCCATATCATATTTGTTTCATAACTCTATAAGAACTAGGGTAATTGTGAAGTTGTCTTTAAGTGAGCAATAAGAAAGTCTTTCTGCCCTAGCTGTGCCCTTATGTAAGCTGAGGCAATGTCTGCTTTAATGTTAATATGTCATACATGATTATGTAATTGTATCTCCTCGAACATGAATAGTATTTCCTGTTGAGGACAAAAACAATTATCATATTTTATCTTATCTTACCTTAGATCTAGACCTATCTTTGTCTAAATCTACACCAAATTTAAATCTGTTGTTTTGGATGACCATTATGAGATGGTATCACAATATTCAAATCTAGATCCAGATCTAGAACTTACAAGGTTCTCATTGCGGGACAAGATTGCAGATGTGAAACTCAAAACTGAATTTGATGTAGAATTTATATATATATCTTTCATGAAGAGCTCAAGATCGAAATAGACCTAGTCTATATTATGTCACTTTTTCAGATGCAGAGGCTCCCGTTACAGTCACACCAGCAGCAGGTGCAGGAAAAAAGAGATCTGCAGACGCTGATTATGATCCCGGTGATTTTAGGTGCCCAGTCTAATGAATATTAAAAATGTAGTAAATTTAAACATATCTATATATACATGTATGTATTTAGATGCCATCATCCTCACTTGTTTCTCTTACTCATCATAGGAACAAGAGCCTGAAAACTTGTAAGGTTCCAGTTTAATTATTGATACTAGACGTATATCTCTGAAATGACATTAAAGTGTATTTTTTGCACGATCTGCATCAGAAATGCCTAAGATTTGTGCGGAAAAAGTCTTGGTACGAAATATTGTTTCTAAGAATAATGATGATTGAAAAGGCAACATTTTCTATTTTCTATTCAACAATGCAATTCTATTTTTCAGCCTTGAAATGCACAAAATGTTGGAGGGGTTTGGAGGTAAGGAAATAAAGTCTCTTTGTCATAGTGTCTCATCTAAATTTAATCCCTTGTAACTTGCTCCAAACTGGTAAGTTTGGTTAGGTTTTGCAGTTAGTTGTGGACAATGTTGATTTTGGTTCTCTGGGACAAATATATTTAAAATGATGTGTAATATTATTTATTAGATGACAATAACAATCTGATACATGCTGTATTCCTTATACATGTGGTTAGCCCACTTATTTCAGATAAAATGCATGATCCATGTGTAGACTTAAGTAGACTACTTATGTAAGTCAGAGAAGAGAGATTATAACTTCGCTGATATTAAATATTGAACTCACAGTATAGTAAAACACCTTCGTCTCTTTATAGCTGACATTTCCAAAACCCTCAGTCATAAAAAGAAAAGAATGGAACAGCTGACTCAGGCTTCTTTGAAGACTACCAACAAAAAAGTGGAAGAGATTTGGAAAACCCAACAGCAAGCCAGGTGAAAATTGTCATTTAGAGATTTTCATTGTCAGAGAGTTTATCTCAATGGTTAACCTGAGAATATGTCAGAAAAAAATGCAGGAAAGAGGGAGATTGATAAAATATATGTATTTGTAGACATATATTCTTAAATGTGTAATTAGTATATGTCTGAAGTGTATGTACATTTATGCTTGTTTGCATGTTTTTATAGTTTTCAAATTATGTACCATGTCCATCTTTTATTCAGTTTTTATTTCTTTTATATATAACACACACTCATCACCACACATTTGTAAATGAATAATGAAGTTTCCATATTTGTAACCATATAACATGTATGCAGCACATGCCACATATCTCATATAGTCATGCTGTCAAGAGTCAGTCAGCGAATGAGCTATTTCAAGATCACTCACATGGCAGCGGAATTTTTGCTCACACACTGATTTGTGAATGACAGACAGAGCTTAATGAGTGATGAGCATTTACACATCCACATCATAATTATAAATGAAGTCACATGTGAGCAATGTTCCCACGGTCATGTGATCGACCTCAAACTATCTCATCAATATTTTCAGAGTTTATAGAGACCTTAGAAAATTATATACATTGTTCTGTGTAAACACCGTTTGTCAAAGTGTTGGCAATACATGTCATTTCCATTTCTTGCAGAACAAAACTTCAGGAGGAGTTTGGAAAGCAGGTGAATGCTGTTTATCAACAATGGGAGTCAGATATTGAAAAGACTAAAGATCAAGAGGAAAAACTTAATGTGAGTCTCCCAAGAAGAAAATGTTATAGTTTGATCTCTCTGGTGACTTGAAAGAAATTAGTAAACAACAACTGGCTTATATTTGAGAGGAAATTGTGAAGCAATAACAGAAATGTAGCGAGAAAATGATCCACGGATGGTTGAAAGGCTTTTTAATTTAAACAACTTTTAATTATGTATGCACAAACATTCATGCTCTTATAACTCATTTCACTAGCATTATTTACAGCACCTATTTTGATGTAAGAGCATGTAACAGACTAAATCAAAGACATATTTTGTATGACTCTACAATCTTTTATACTTTGGTTGATCATGAGATGCTCCTGTCTGATTTTAATTCAGTGTGTACATGTCATTATCTAGTACACAGTATGTGAAATGATTTATGTTCCCTGAGTCCATAAGATGGATAACTATATTACTGAGTGATTTTTATCCCTTTTGATCTTAACATATTTGCCTGACATTGACAACAAAATGAAATAGCAGTTGTTCCAGTTAGGTCTTTTCAGAGCAAGCCCATCAAGTTAAGTATTTCTACACAACAATTAAAATGGCATTCTTTGTTAGCCAGACTCTTAAGCTTGTTATGTGTAATAGTTCAGATAAAAAAAGATACATTTTGATGTCTGATTATACAGAATACGCTAGACATAGATCTGGATGAAGAAGACAGTTGTGTGTTATTGAAGCTGTCTTATTCATTATCATATTCCAGCAGTGACCAAAAGTCAATGAAAAATAATTTTTAGGTATTTGTAGGAGTTTCTGCATGAGTGTGTCTAGGTCCAAATAGCCACAGTCACCTATATACTGCAAAAAATGGCAAGCAATAACTTTTCTTATGATATAGGCTAAGATATGATATTATATGTATAATTGAACCTCTTGACTGCAGGAAAATGTATGGTACAGTGGAATCTCATTATTATGATCAAGACTTAGCACAATCTCCTGTTTAAGACAACCTCCTCACAAAGTCCAGTTTCTACTCTTCTTTAAACATAATTATTGATTTATTTTCAATAACATGCTCAGGTTGCATGTTCAACCCGCAATAGCATGTTCAGCTCAGTTGGGCAGTAATTGTTGTCACTATTGTCATTGTCAGTTGTCCGCGCTAGCCATGTGCTATGAAAACTTTGAAAGCCCACTTTCTCGGAAACCTGTGCATTGTTGCTACTAGTAAGTCTACTAACACTTAGGCTAATGTTGGCCCCCTCTTCTCACACTCTTTCACACGCACATGTGGTCAGTGTCATTATGTTACATTCCACTGTCTTCAAATTCAAACATGACTGACGCACAGCATCATAGGCCTATCCTATACACACTACACTACAACACACCACTGATAGTACTTCAACTTGAATAACCATGAACCATGCACTATCACCTGTCCTATCTCGCCGTGCACCACGCACCTCATTTACCAAGTATTGGAAGTTTTTCAAACTTTAAATTCTAATGGAAGGAAAGGAAAAAAAGCTCTTGATAAGCATGCCTTACACAGTTAACTTTTAATAAATAAGTATAATAAATAATGTATAATAAATGCATGCTCAGTTCATTTTAAATGTATTACTAAGTCTTGTTTTCATGTTTCCGAAAATCATCATGGGTTTGAACAAGAGAAAAATGGTTGATCCCCGAAATCACACTCACCTTGATAACATGACCAACTGAGTTTGGTCCCAAGGGTAGACATGTTATTGGGATTCCACTGTATATGACACGTCCATAGTCAGCCCACCACCAACCATCCTTCTTTCTCCTTTGATGCAGTTGATTGCCCTGACTATTGACCAATGTTTCACATCAATATAATACACCAAATCTTTTGACAAACAGCACGAACTGATGACTGGCAATGAGAGCCAAAATTTTGCGTATAATTTGCTTCTGTATGAACAATAGTTCCTATTCAACTGAGCAAAAACATGGAAATCCCGGGCGGAGTGTTTGTACCCCCTTGCTAGAAATAAGACACTCACTGATGCTTGTTACTGCTCCATCACAAGATCTGAGAACAGTTGTCACTAGTTCTGGCATTTTTATGTGTTCTTCTGTGTCAAAGTGAAACAGTTTGAAGTGTTTGTACTTCCTAGCCTACTAAAATTAAATGGGAATTTCTGGCCATTCGTTCGGTCAGAAGGAATCTGTTAGTAACAGTGAATAATAGTCAACATCTCAGATTACCTCTGGGAAAGTAGGGGATGGGTGCTGGTTGGTTCATACACAATAGTTCGAACTGAGTATGGGTGGGGGTTAACAGTATGAGAGAGACTGGCTGTATCGCAGAATGTACAACAAAGTGGGCAAAGATAGAGTAAAGTCATGTGCACATGGGAAATCACACTGGCACATAAGTATTGAGTTAAATTAGTTTCAATAGTAGGTATTTGCACCAAAGTGACCTGAAAATCATCAGATACATGTATTCAGGAATATGCTCTTTCTCTATTTCAGAATCTTTTCAAGCAGCAACAGAAACTTTTCCAGCAGTCTAGAATTGTTCAAAGTCAGCGACTGAAGACCATTAAAGAACTCAGTGAACAGTTTGTCAGGGTAATTTTTTTGGTATAAATTTGATTTAAAACAAAAAAAAAAAAAGAGCATAATTGTGTGGATGAGCAATTTGTTTCTAATGTCTACTCACATTTTGCTTACATGAAACATGGATAACATGAAAAATGTGCGAAGCTGAGTTTCTGGAACTTGCATTTTTCTTTAAATTTTGGAAAAGAAGTGTCCTCTTAAAGTAATTTCACCCATAAAAAGTACAAAAATTTATAATTTTCACTAGAAAAATTCTGCTGCACCATGATGTCTTTAATAGTGACTATTTTTCATTTGATTTATGGGAGCTTCCTGAAAAATGTTAAAGTTCAAGTACTTCGTAACTATATTATATGTGTGGGTGGATGCTACCTTTTAAAAACACAGATCTGAAACAAGTCAGTGTTCTATGAAGAGACTCAAATTATTTTACAGCCTCAAATCTGGAAGCCTCAGACCATCTGCAGAGAAGTGTTATTTAATCAACTATGCCTGATCTGGTATTTGATCATTTCAGGGGCTTGAAGAGTTGGAACGTAGCCGTGAAAATCAGCAGGTGTCATTACAAGCAGAGCTGAAGAAAGAAATGCAGCTTCTGCAGAAGAGAATTCTTATGGACACTGTGAGTAAAATACAATTTAGTAACAGTAGGTCAATTGCTTCAGAGGGAGTATTCTATAACATCATATATGGTTTAGAACAAAATTATTTTCTAGAGAAATGTAAGGAAGTTAACCGGGAGTTTTAGTTAAAAATCAGGCACTGCACTTTATTGAGTACAAATTCTCAGAATGAAATCTGTATGACAATAAAAGCTACACAATAAAGATTAGTGAAGATCCAGGTTTTATCATGCAGTTTTAACCCTTTGAACCCTGATCCCCTGATCCTATCTTGACCCACCACCTGACCTCCTGGACACTTGGCCTTAGATTTACGGTCTACTAGGTGCATGGGGGTTCAAAGGGTTAACTATTAAAGGATCCAATAAAATACTGTAATTCAGTCTAGTGCAGAGCTTTTTATTTCCTAAAGTCAAATGAAAAGGAAGAAAAGGTATCAAGGCGGTAAACACATTACATAACAAGTAACATGAAATAAATTTTATGTCACACTGAGATATGTTTGTTTTGAATGTGAGAATAGTGAGATGATGTATATTTTTCTTTAGTGTAGTGACACATCGCATAATGTTCAATGAATAAAACTGCAGAAAACTTATTTTCAAACATTGCACTATGATCAGAATTTGACTATGTGAATGTACCCACCGTTTTGGGCACAATATAGTGTTACTGTACAGATGTGCTGTTAAACCCCAACACAGCAACAACAACAGCACTGCACTATGTATGATATATCTTCTTTGCTTGTTTTCAGCAACAACAAGAGATGGCAAATGTGCGGAAGTCACTCCACTCTATGCTGTTTTAGCTTGGTTTTTCCAGGAAAATTTCAACTTTAATAAATTTGTTTGTTTTTGTATAAAATGTCCATGCCATATCTGTTCAAATATTGATATTAATAAAGTACTTGAAAGTGCCATTCGATGAATGATAAAGTGTGTGAGGCTTATTGTATTCGTAATATTTATATTTTATGTAATGTGTTACTGCCTTCCCGTTATTTGTCTCAAATGTTGTACCATAATTATTTTCGTAGCCTTTATGTGTTGGCTTTCATCAGATGACATTCTTCTTACAATCCCGCCTAGTTTTTATACAATAACATTTGCTGCATCAAAATGCAGGATTTTATTATTCTTTTGACATAAAGTAGACAGAAAAAAGTTTCCTTCATCTTATCCCCTCTTTTGTCAGTGGCACAATCTAGGCTGAAAAGCAAATGAAATTGTACCACTAGGCCGTATCTTTTTGATCCTTCAGTTTTTTTTCCTACCAAGATCTGTTTAATAACTTTGCCATTTAAATGTAGCCTAGTACTCTTTTATCTTGTCTCCAGCTGCTAGATTTCCATATCCCTTTCCCCACCTTCCTGTCTTTCTCTTGCTATGTCTCTCCCTCTGATTTTGTCTTTCCCTTATTACTTTCTTTTATTCTTCCTGTCTGTAGGATACTCCTTTTCTTTCCTTCCTTCCTTCCTTCCTTTCTTCCTTTCTTTTTTCTTTCTTTCTTTCCTTTTTCTTTTATTTTTCTTTCTCTCTTTCTTTCTTTCTTGGCACACTTTGTTACTTCCTCTTTCATTTTCAAAAATATTTCTTCACTGATCTGTGTTCGTTTTGCTGTAGCACTATATCTAAGACAGCTGTACTATTATATTATTATATGGTTATATGGCCCAGCCTTGTGTGAATCTTTTGACTGAAAAGTTTCACTAGGGCACAATAACTGTGCAATCATCGATTAAAAGTTAAACTATAAACATGAATTCTGTATTAAATGAGAAATAATAAATCTAACCACAATATCACATTTTCATACAAATGTTACCATCCTCAATTTCACGCTGATACCGACAAGTGGAAAATATATCGAGTACGACCTTCCATTTATATAGGGGCCTGATTGCAATTGTTCAGTTAATTTTTTTCACGCATACTCATTTTTCCTATTTTATATTTATGTAGATGGGCCAAAAAGCTTTTTTGCCCTTTGGCTAGCTTAGAATATTAAAGCTAAATTATGACAGGAAACGACAAAACAGGCTAGTTCGTCTTTTGAGTATACGTATGCTAGATGTTAAATATTTATTCATAAGATTAATGTAGCTTCCTCCTACGCCTTGCTGCTTTTTCCTGCAACAAACATAGATCTGGATCTACATGTACTTCAAGAAATGAGAGATGTGACATCATGTCTCCTTCCATTGTCTGAAAGGGGGGGGGGGGGATTACAATACTGCAAGTTGTACTTCATTTATTTACATGTAGATTCTAGTAGGTCACTCATTTATTGATTAATTGTCGTCTCTGTCACATCACATTACTTACTTTACTTTTTCTTCCTCTTATGCCTTTTACAGCGTCGAGGGGAGATGCAGTTTTCGGACGTGGGCCAGGTGTGTGGCCTCTGAGAGGGTCATGTTGGTTCTTTCCACGGTGTCTCTCACTCCCTCTATCCATCTTCTTCTTGGTCTTCCTCTACCTCTTGTTCCCTCTGACTTTTGGTTGTAAGCTCGCGAGGCAGGATGGTGTGATGGAAGTCTCATAAGATGTCCAAACCATTTAATGCGTTGTTTTTCTATAAACTTCATACAGGGTGTTGTCCCAACCTGTTGTCTTACTCTTTCGTTTCTGGCTTTATCTCTTCTTGTAATGTTCAGGGTTTTTCTGAGGCATTTCAATGCTAAACTAAACAACACAACGCCAATAAATAATCAACCAAAAAAGTTTAGTTGTCATTTGAAACACTCAGACAATGCCAGTACAATCATAATCATATTAATAGTTATTAATCAACATCATTTTTGGTAGGAAAGCCTGACGTCTAGGCTTCCCGGAAAAGGGCAGATATATTTGGGAGATCCGTGTGCACATTATGCATATTGTCCTTGGCAGTTCCAAATCGATGAAAGAGTAGGCTGCATGCCGCTGTCTGGGCAAAATTCCAAATTTCTACCCACAAAAATTCTCACCAAAATCAGGAGCTACTTAAAGCCGAAACAATCGTAGAGCATTTCAACAGCCTACTCGTAGGCATCTCACAATATTCACCAACTCGCACACAAGCATTCAAAGTATTACATGTAATAGTAATAAGACAGTAGAGCGAGCAGATATCATTGATGAAATAACAATATTAGGACAGTAAATCTGATTTAGATTCTATCACACACAGGAATTACAGGAAGTGATAAGACAGATAGATTGGCCAAACAAGGAAGTACACATGCACAGATATTAGTGGGATAAAGATCAGGTGAGATTAAAAGTTTGATAATGAGAATAATTAATCGAATATGGCATAGGAGGCAGGAGGATAATGAAAAAAAGAAAATCGGAAAATTAGGAAGTTCTATTTGCGGTGAGGCTCAAGACTCAAATAAAGCTCAACTTAAAAACGTTCATTGAATAAGAGGATATAAGATGTAGATGAGGGCATCCAAACTGCCGACAGAACAGATTATTTGCGAGGTCTGCAAAAACTCCGCCGAACATAGGCTAGGCCTACTGTTCTCATTTTATGCATTCCAAATCACTGTAACTCATCAATGAATCAATGCATTTCTGCCTGCTACAAGGTAGATCCACCAAGTAATCGACAGTGCTAAGCTTTAAGATCTGCACCATTAATTACGTACGAAAGAAGTGATGCAACTAAAATAGTGAAATTAAATATGAATGGGAAAGTAGAAAAGACAAAAAAAAAAACTCATTACGTTGAGTACGACGCCCTACCCCAGGGGAAGTAACTGCAATAATCCTTAGTCCAACTCTTCCTGATCTGTCAAATAATCTAGTCAGTGACATTAGATCTAGATCGGATGACGCTAGAGAGGTCTAATACTAATAGTCTGACATGATTGATTAGGCTAGGTCAGAGGACTGGCATAACAGGTAGGCCTATAGGTCATCTGGATGAGTATGCAGCGCAGATCTGCAAATAGAATAGCACTAAATCAGTAAATGAAGGCACATCAAAGTCACAATCTGAATGAAAGACTGAATCAGGGAATCGATTTTTATTCGGAATCTTCTGTAGTTGGTGTAATTGGCAGGATATTATTGCATGGTACTTTGCCAGCAGGATACCCCTCGTCCTTAGCTGGGGAATGTTAATGTAAATATCTGATCTATCTGTTAGATGGTAAAGACTTATTTACTTAAATACTATTTTATCTTTTTATTAACCACCTTACTGCCAGTCTAGATCTAGAGATCTTCACCAGTTTTTGCCATTCTGTGCTAAGCATTAGTATTAGTGATATGTATTATGTTATTGTTAAGCCTCCTCCAAACTTGCACGAGCACTCAATCTGGCCCACTGTCCGCAAGCTAATTGTATTGTTTTTCTTAGGCCTTTCAATCCTAAGAGACAGGATTATCTCGGCTTGTAGAAGTTGCCAATTTTTGCTGAGAAATTTTGTGGGTAGA
>JBCAUA010032713.1:0-12252 GCA_038406235.1 Peronia verruculata | reverse complement strand
CGCAGAGCAAGTAAACAAATCAGCGTGTGAGCGAAAATCCTCGGTCATGTGATTTTTCTCGAAATACCTCATTGGATTATAGTGAAATTATACTGTGCCACTTCGCGACCTATTCCCGATAAGGATTATTGTCGATTTTACAACCTGTTCTCGATAGCTCGCTACAAGAAACATCGAGTGGAGAAACAACAGTGGCTCTACCCTATTTGCAGGGAGAACAAGAAATATTCTCAAACCGTGGGTTGACATTTATTTAGTATATGTTTAAGTATTGAATTCATAGAAATAATTGTTGAAATTTGTTGAAACTACACTGTCAACTGGGCATTAAGCCCGAGGGATAGCAATATTAAAGCTAATTGACAATACAAGATAGAATAAAGTGCTCCCAACGGCATAAGGGCTTGTAGAATTGAGATAGAATAAATATAATTAAAATTAACTATTAAATCTATTGCCAAGTTCTCAACAAGATGGCTGACAAGATGGCCGCCAACATGGCTAAATGAGGAAGCGGAACTCACGTGACAGCTGACGTCACCAGAGACGCCATCTTGGAACATCAACAACTGTATACATTATCAAATAATAGTAAATTCTCTTGGCAACAACAGAAGACAACAAGTCCAGAGAACAGGATGGTTAGATAGAAGTATAGTGTATTGTATTATTTCTATTTCCTTATTGTAGCTTAGAACTAGGTTAGTTCAGTTCAGTTCAGTTTTTGTTTAGGCCTTTCAACCCTTGTAGGTTATCTCGGCCTTTAGGTTAGTTCCCTTTAGGCCCATTTATTTAAAACCTGAACGAAAGAGAGTGAATGTAAATAAAGTTGAGAGAATCTGTGTATGAATCTGGTCCTATTGTTTTAGAAATATAATACATTTATGCTGTGTTCTGAGTTGTGTTCTCAACAATACCCTATAGGTGTGTGGACCATTCAAGCAAATCACAGCAGCCAGTCTTTACTATTCATTTAATAAAAGTATTTACTTTGGAAATTAAAACACTCTGTGGTGTTGTCCCCCTTCAGGGCGACAACACTGTAAATCTTCATCTACCGTTCGGAAAAGAGATATATATCTTTATCCCATCGAGCCGATTGGCAACCTACGGGAGCAAGTAGGACTTTGGGGCAACTGAGCCCTGAAGAGATTCACTGACCGTGCCTCCTCGAGGTATTCCTTCCGGCAGTGACTACATCCGATCCGCCGCGCCTTTGTGCGACGGATGATCTACTCCGCCAAGTTCAGGGATAATCAATAATATAAATGAATACACCCAATACTGCCATCAAGGGCAATAACCACGACAATAACGTCTATCCTCTGTGTAGAGTATGATACCCATAGTCGAAACAGACATGGATATTAAAAAAAGGGAAATAAATTATTATTAAAACTATCTTTTGGATATACAAGCTAAAACCTTTAGATTTAATGAACATCCAACTGCCCTATTCTTTAATAAGAAAGGGCTTAAAAATACGAAACTATTCTGATATAAAATCCAACGAAGCCCAACAGGGATAATAAATTAAGGGGTTGGGGTAGCATCCCCTCCCGACACGTTACATAACTAACTGGATGAAATAACTTTCTTACGCACGGACAGAGAGAAAGAGGCGCAAAAATAGGCCCAGATAGATCCCCGGGTCTAGCTACACCAGTAGGCCCAAAAGCTGATGCCTAATTTTTTACCAAAAAGACTGAACTGTGGCTATCTTGTCCTCAGTTGTTGATCATTTGAACACGTAAGGTAACACAGAGGGTTTGAAAATGAACGCCTGTTAGTGGCTGTTCTGTTGCATGCGTTGGCCTCGTGATTCTTCATGTGATGGGTAAAGTTTTAGTGACAAGTAACAGTGGGTTTTCATTACCAGCTATGATAGTGGTTTTCCCCATTGCACATTCTTCTTACCAAAGATACTTTTTGAGGTCACCCTTTGCAAGTCAGTTATCTTATGAGCGTTTGTTAGCCAAATTTCATTACTTTCTTTTTTTTTTTTTTTTATGTATGTTTTCACAATATTCATTTGATTTACTCCTTGAATTTGCCAACATAGTGGAACTTGATATTTCAGGGAGCATGAATACTTTTATCCAAACAAAAAGTTCCAAATTTCTTTATAGATTTTTTTGTTTGTTTGTTTATATGTCTGTTTATTTATTTATGGATTTACTTTTTTTTTATATAAAGTTGTGATAAAATTTGAGTAGTTCATATACATCATCAAATATTTCATTTGTCCTAACACATTCTTAGACTGCATCATTTTCATGTAGAGATTTCATCAGTTTGTAGCATTTTCTTGCACAATAACCCAGTTGCTGACAATTTGTAGTAATGTAGTAAATGTTTAGGATCTATTTATTCCCCTTTTGTTTGTTTACACTGCCATATGTCTTGTGCCCTGGGCAGATGAGTCGGGAGTCACTCTGGGCAATCCCAAGTTACGGCTGTTTTTAACTATTTTCTGACTCATATACTAAATTTTTTTTTTTTCAGGTTAGAAAAGGTTGAATTTAATGGAAACCATATAGTTAATAACAGCCGTAACTCAAAATCTTCCGATGTGACATCTGACTCATTTGCCCTAAGCGGGAGACATATCTATTGCTTACCTGCTATTGTTTGGAGTTATCAGTCACTGCATGTTTTATTCAGTTGTTTTTTCTTGTTGCAGGTGTAAATGGTAACAATCTTTTATACATTTTAATTGTGATTGTGATTAATAATGCTAGCACTGCAGGATGTTCCGCAAGATTTCTTGTTTTCGCTTGGTAACATATCATGGCTTACATTCTTTCAGTACTGGTTATGGGGTATCTGACCTTGTATTTTGTCTTTGTCAGGTGGAACTTGAATCTAAGCAGATTCTCTTCCTGTTCTCTCTTCTGTAGTTTTTGTTCTTCTCATATATCACTGGTTTCTGTTTGGGTATGGTTTCACTTTTGTCTCTGGCTTGTCTCTGGTCTGTATTGTTTCATTGTGTGAAAGGAACATTTCCTGATCTTCAGCCTCTCCTGTGTTCCTTATGTTTCATTTCCACACAGCCACCGCCATTCTGATTATTTCTTGGAAAAAAAAAAACAAAACAAAACAATCAAAAAGAAAACCCAAGAGCAAGACAATCAAATGAACAAAATAAAAGAGCCACACAGTGAGATAGTGAATCATCCTGACTGTTCTTGGGTGTGAGAGATGGCTCTGAATGAAATTTAAATTACATATTTAAAAGATTTTCATTGTGAATTTACCCCAAGTACCAAATATAAAGTAGAGCCAAAACCTATCTATCTGTTAACTTTTTCATTCATTTCGTCCTTCATCTGCGCTCTCTGTCTCTTTCGTAATACAGCATAATTTTCTATTTTATTTGAGGCTTTACGTATTTTCTCTCCACTGATCTGCTCTGGCTGTGTTAGGAATGATGACATGGTGGTTTTGGTGATCAATTCCACCAGGGAAAAATGAATAAATGAATAAACCTAGAAAGATAATTGATACATTTTTCTCATCAGGATTCTTTTAGTGCTCTCTTGTTGAAAATGTTTTGCTTGTGATATGCTGTATTTTGATTTTCAGACCATAAGTAATTAATTACAAAGGAGGGCTTGGCAGCAAATTTGTTACTTTAAAAAAAAACCCACAAAAAAAACACTTTTATCTGCTTAGGCTGGTTTCATTCAGCAAGGCACATAAGTTTATTATTTCGCCATTGTGCTTATCAAAAGATATTGCAGAATAAACTTCTCATACTGTCTGTGTCATTTTGACTTTAATAACTACAAACACAATGGACGGTTGAATTTAACAAAAGTCTGAGAATATTAATATGTATACATTTGTTTTTGTGTGAATTTTTACAAGAAAGAGAAACAGATAGCACTTTGGTCTGTTTTATGCACCATGTACTGTTTGACTCCTTTGCTTGGTTCACTGCATGAGAATGATAATGTTGTGTTGATTACCATAATGTCTTAGTTTTTCTTACTGTTAGCATGCAAGTTTAGAGTGCATGCATGAACATTTTTATTCATCTGAATATTATACTTTGCTTCAGTCAATCTATTTAATCCATCAAAAAATATAACTGCCTGAGTTATCAGTCACTGATAGATGGTACCGCTTAATTTTCTGATTCATTGGCATACATAGTGCTTTTGTTATTGATTTAATCATTATTATACTGGTGATATTTAACTTTTTACTTGCCATGCTTGTGAACAGATTTTAGTGTTACATTTACTTTATGCTTGCATGTGAGCTATTTCCCACCATATCTAAAGGCCTGACTTACTTATCTCTTGTGCAGTTTTGCTCTACGAATAGTCTCTCTATATATATTATCTGGATTTCAATGTACATCTCACTAAGATAGCCTTTGACATTCATTTCTAAAACAGATACCTGCACTTATATTCAACGCCCCAACATCAGACTGCTCAGTCCTGCCAGGTCAAACTATGGGGTCACCGTGCCTCAGTGCAAGATCATCTGTGAGACCTGGGACTCCATCACCCCAGGAAGTCACTGTGTGGGCTTCAACTACGACAAGCTGCAGAATATTTGTGTCATCTTGGATGAGCTGGGCAACCTTGTGATTGATCCCACAAATCGGACAGATTTTTATGATCGGGAGTGCAATGTGGACGTTCTGGAGAGTAAGTGATATGTTGTAACTTAGTTCTATCAACGAGAAAAATGAGTACAATTGCACTGGATTCTGGTCATTGCAAAACCTTTCTTCTCCAATACATTGAGCAGTGCTAAGATTTCCTTGACAATAACTATTCCTGTGTCAGGAATGCTAGTTTGTGCCCGGTAACACCACAAGAGATGTGCTCTGTTTACAGTATAGTACTTTCTTTGGAAAGCAGTTCAGACTTAATAATACTTATAAGGTTAACTTGTGAAACATCTGCTCCTTGATACTTGTAGGATTAACATGTGGACGGCATCTGCTTGTTGATACTTAATAGGATTAACATGTGGACATGTCTTCCATGATACTTATAGGTTTAACATATGGAAGATATCGGTTCCCTGATACATTTAGGGTTAACATGCTGAAGACATCAGAATCTGTTCCTTGATACTTATAAGATTAACCTGTGGAAGACAGCAGAAAAAAAATTCAGAAATATCCTGACACTGTGAAAATCAACCTTCCTCTTGATTTCCTTCTTGCTTCAGATTGTTACTGTGCGCCTCAGTGTCCAGTGGGCAGTTATTCTGAAACCGGACATGAACCCAACTGTAAGCTGTGTCCAGCTGGCTTTACCAGCACTGAGGGGTCAGTCAGATGCACCGAGTGTGCTTCCAACGAAACCTCCGTCACTGGGGTGGGCACCTGTTTCGATGGCTGTAAGTATGAACTAGCAAGGCATTGCCACATTTCAATCCCCTAGGTGTCAGAGGGGGAATGTTAGTTGTATCTAACGCTTATGATGTAAACCAGTACGGCTTTGCCACTCTCTTATTCCAAATTTCGAAGGGTCAAATAAGTCAAGATCTTAGATATCCAGATATAAACTGAAAAGGCATTACCTCTTTCTCGTTTCAACTGACAGTCATGTTAATTGTTATTAACCCCTAAGATATGTAGATTTTTTGTATGGATAACTTCAGTGTTAATGTTCTTTGCAAGCATGACTTTTTTCTTCTTGTTGGTAAATGTAAATTCGACATGACACACTATGATGAATTTGAGGTTTATTCATCAGTACTATTTACATTGTCTTACTCGTTCAAAATCTTAACTTATCTCTCAAAATAATAGAATTAGTTCCTGTCAATAAATTCAGTCTATAGCTCAAGAGATATATCCAGGATTTTTATTTTTTTTTAAAATTTGTTCTTTTACATGCTGAATTTTAGAATGTCAATTTCTTTCATCTCTTATCTTGTCTTTGAGTACCATAGTGACTCTCAGGCAATAAATTTGTAATTAGAATGTCTTTGTCTTTGGAAGTTTTGAGCTAACAGTTGTATGCAATACTGATGTTAATTCCATGGAAAAAGTAGAGCTTAGTTTTGGAGGAAATGTGTTTTCCATGAGTAATTCCCTGGCTTGTGTGTAACTTTTTCCTTTCACAGACTCCACATTTTGTGATCCCAGTCCCTGTCTGAATGGTGGTGTCTGTCGTGTGGAGAACCACGACTTCTATTGTGAATGTGACGGTAGGTGTCCAGAGTTCATCTTATCCAGGTCACGGAGAAAGGGACTGTTATAAAAATTTATTGTATGGAACGTTACCTTTGTCACTGCCACAATCATCCATGGAAGTGACAGTTAGGTCAAAGACATAGAGGAGTTTAAAAGATTAATAGGGCCTGGATATGGCTGAAGTCATGCTCAGAATCTAATGCTCTTCCATACAAATAAAAGTTTGTCTCATTAGGAGCACTTAATTTTCAGTCACTGTCAAGGAAAATCAATTCTTTTTAATAAATGTTTCATTTTTTACATAAAATTGTTGATACTGGTGGCATAGTGATAAGACTGTCAGATTTGGGATCATCTATTCTAGATTCAAGCCCTGACTGATCCTGATATGATCCTGATGTCCTTAAATAAGACAATTTATAGACATTTCCTGATGACCCAGGTTTAGGTGGGGATCCTACAGTATCAGGCAATATTATTGTTGGATTGATAAGGATTTGAGCGCCTAATTGGGGAAAGCCGCTTTGTATCCTTCCCAGGAAGTTGAGAACGTTCATGATTGTCTTCTTTGGGTTTGTTGGGGTAATAATAGATTGTAAAGCACTGAGAAGTTGTACTTTTATGGGAATAGGTGCAATATAATAGCTCTTCTTAAATGTATGAATTTTTACAAAATTCTCCACAAAACCTGATCTGCATGTCATTAAATTGTCAGTTTATTTCTGTCTGGATTCTTGGTGTCCAAGTTTTTGGCTTTCCTTTCTCACGGCATGTTCTAGCTTTACCAAAAAATTCACTGAGTTTTGAAAAGGAAAAGAAGCTTCATCTAAACTGATTTCCAAAGTACTTATTTTTGAGCCCTTTTTGTGCAGGTTTTCGAGGACGGAGATGTGAGACAGAGTTTAATGCCTGCTATTCTCTGCCCTGTAACAACAATGGAGTGTGTTCTCCTGTGAGTGGAGGTGGTTTTACCTGTGCTTGTTTTGAGGGTAAGTCAGCGCAGACAGTCGGCCTACATCTCAGTGATAGTCGCAACAGGTGACACTTCTACCCTCTCAGGTAGTTGTCTCCTAGAAAAAACCCAACCATTGGAGAATGATGCAAATATTGCACTGAATATTCCAAAACAGTATGTTAATATATACCACCATGTGAATTGTACTGAACTTCTTCAGCAAATATTAAAAGAATATACCATACATGGCAATGAATATTGTGAGGTAATATTTCAGAGACAATAAATTAATTTCAATGCACATTGTGACATACGTTTTTTGGGATAGAGGAGAAATTGTGATTGAGTTGTGTAGCAGAGACAAAGTATGTCCAGAATACGTTTATGGTAGTCTGGTGAGACAGAGTGAAATAGACATTGATTTTGATAAAAGGTTATGTTACAATCATAATCCATATCTCAAAATAAACCTGAATAAAATGAAGTAAACAAGTAAGAAAATGAAAATGTTGTACAACATTATTTTGTATAGCTAGGATGATATAAAATTTGGTAGTGGCCATTTTTGTTTGGAGCATCGAAACTGAAACAGTTTGTTAAAATTATCGTAGGAAGAGAAAGACATTTTCATTTGATAGTGAGTTTCTCTTAGTTTTCAATATGCATGGAAAAAATTTCAAATCCAAACAGTGACAGTGATTTGTAATGTTCCTCCTTGACAATGCTTGTGTACAATGAACAACAGAAAGACGTTGTCCAGCATGGCAAAACTGCCAACAGCAGCTGAAAGGGAGAGGATGCCATAGTAAAGTGATTTAGCTTGCTGAAATAAATTACACAGTGTCACTGTCATTGGCTTGTGTGTCTGGATGGATTGCATTTTGCATCAAGTGATTTTCATCCAGTTGGATGACAAATAGGACAAAGACAATAAAGGCTGCATTGTCTATTATATCTCTGTAGATGTCAGAGGAGTAAATATTAGTTATTGCCTTCACTCCAGATGTAAACTGACAAGGCATTTACATCAAGTGATTTTCACATAGTGGAAGAAAAAGTAGGAAAGAGACAGTGAGTGGTGAAAAAACTCCTCAGGTTGAGCGAGACAGATGATAGTTTTCAGAAGAGATGGGTTCTTTCATTAGACATTCCGGCCTTTAACGTCTTGCAATCTTCTAGAACCCCGGTCACACTGGGGTCATGACTCCTGATGTCTATCACCTACCTTTTTTTTTTTTTTTTTAAGTAATATTTAGAATCCTAGGAATCATTAGAGTTAATTCTGAGGACTTAGGGCATTGTCTCAATAGAGACTGAAGTGTTACCATGTCGGACAGGTTTCACTGGCCAACAATGTGAGACCAACGTCAACAACTGCCCAGCTGATGCATGTAATGGTAGGGGGACCTGCATCGATGGAATTGGAGATTTTACCTGTCTATGTGTGGCTGGATTCACAGGTGACAGGTAAGAGCTGATGTGTTAGAGAGTACTTCTTTACCAATGAGCTTTTTAGTGATTATGTACTTATGTCAACCAGTGGTACAGTAGAATATGACAATAATAATAGATGACATTTATGCTTCCCCTCATCTATTCCAGTCATAAAATGTAATACCATGTTCCCCATTCCAAGTTTCTGAAAAAGCCTGCTAGAGGTGACCCAATGGAAACCTTGCAATTTGAAGCAAAAACTTTTTACTTTGCTTCAAATTCACTCCAGTCTCAAACACTTACAAAACATCAAATACAATATAACATATATCCAGCTGTTTGTTCTGATTTCATTCAAATTCATGCAAATGGCAAACTTCTGTTAAAAACAACAACAACAACAAAAAACAAATATACAAAATAACTATTTTTATGTATGTTCAGTTTGGTTTGAATTCACTTAAGTGGGAAACACTTCTGTAGAATATATAAACATGACAAATATCTATATACTTATGATTGATTTCACTGTATGAGTTCTATACAATGAGAAGAACATATACAGCCAACAGCATTTATTGACTGTTCTAATTGTAAACAATGACAGTTGGTTATATTTCAGGTCCTCCATTATCTGCAGATGTGACCAAATATTGCTACCAATGTTTAGATTAGCCCAAAAAGTTTTTCTTTCATTTCAATGAAGATGATGCAGAAAAAACATAAACATCCCGAAAAACAGAGAAAGCTTTCATTGGGTCCTCCTCTAAAGGGAAAAAAAACAGAAATTTTAAATGGAGTTCATTCTTTTGCTCTGAATAGATTTAATTTGCTTTAATTTTTACTGCCTACATAATCCATAGACAAATGTCTTTGATTGAAAAATAGATCGATTGAGTGTTCACATAACACAATAGTGTTATGTATTTTTTTTACCACGATTGTGGACAGCTGAGATAACCACCATTACAGGAGGTTGAAAAGCTTATAAAAACCATAACACCATTTGATTGAAACTTGTTCCCCAGATGTGAGGTTCGCCAGGAGCTTGCCTGCGATAGACTGGCCTGTGATGCAGCCGGAACTGACACCTGTGTGCCATCCAATGAAATCTACGCTCAGTGTGTGTGCAAACCTGGCTATACCGGACCCACGTGCTCAGAGTTCACTGGTATGGAGCACATTTCTATTTCAATTACAAAAAAATATGGATTGCAACCTTAACTGAGATAGCTAGATGTTAGATGCTTTGATCATTTTGCATATTGAAAAAGTCCCTCGTAGTGTAGGTGACAAAGAGACAAATTTGTTTCATGATTGCCAACAGGATGCGCTGAAATAGCCACTCTGTTTCATGCCATTTGTCAGTAACAGCAGATATGCGATGGCCTACATGATGGATGAGTTGGTACTTTTTGGCACCGATGACACTAGAAGTCTCTACTGACAGAGGAACAAACTCGTACAGGTCGCCCAATGATGAGTGTTTGTGACACTTAAGTTCGTCCACGCGTTTGGCTGTAGCTATCTTCCGTCACAGATCTGATTATGGTCTAAGAGGCGAATGATTAGGAACTCTGTCACAACACTTAATTTTGAGTCCTATTTTACATTGCTTCTGTTCTACCAGTTTATTGGCCTGACGCTGACCATTTGCTAGTACAGCTGTTTACTCACTGGTGGGAAATGACATATTTTCAGAGAGCAAAAGATTGCCTTGAAATGACCATGTCTGCTTTCAGCTGCATATGAATTATTATATATTGTAGTGTCAGCTGTGTTACATTCCTACATTTGTAAGTCAGACAAATCTCAATATTATTACTGCATTCTTAAAAATCTGATAACATAATCATTACTTGTGAAGACTCCCAGATTTATGCTTATTTTTGACTGCTAAGATAAGATAAGATAAGATTGGATATGACTGATACTGTTGTCCTCAGCAAGAGAATTCCCTCATAGTCAATGACTTATCTTGTGACAGATGTGAATGCCAGGTCTCAAACTTAACATTCTTAACTCAGACAAACCCCAATGTTTTAAATTCCAGATTCCTGCTGGTCAGGACCCTGTCGTAATGGCGGTACCTGCATCAACCTCTTCAACTCCTACACCTGCCAGTGTCGGCCAGGCTTTGTCGGAGACAACTGCGAGCAGGCTGAAATCACCTGTGCCCAACAAACCTGTTCCAACTCTGTCAGCTGTGAGGAAGATTATCGCACAGGACTGCCGCTATGTGTGTGTTCTGCTGGCTATACACAAGGTAGGCTGTCTGCTTGAAACTTGAAAGTATCAGTAGAAATTTTTGACCAACGCTATTTCTATAATGACATTTATTGCCAGTGTTTCTATAATGATTTTTAAAATATTTTTTTAAGCCTTTCAATCCTGAGATAGTAGGATTATCTCGACTTTTAAAGTAACTGCCTGAATTTCAGTGAGAATTTATGTGGATAGAAATTTGGATTCGGAAATTTTGCTTGGATAGTGGCATGCAGCCTACTCTTTCATTGAACTGTCAAGGATTCTTTAATGTGCTTAGCGTACACACAGGGGCTCCAAAATATATTCACCCTTATATGAGAAGGCTAGAAGTTAGGCTTCCCTACCCACAGTAAGCCAGGGGACCGTTGAATCACTGAAAAAATTTGGGCTTTCAATCTTCATGTCCTTCCGTCTCCCAATGACTCGCGAGTTGATCCTGGCCTGTTTTTTTTTCCACGGGCAGACACCAAACCACAGAGCCACTACACCCCCCTTTCTGTATTGATTTTTATTGCCAGTGTTTTTTTGTAATGATGTTTATTGCCAGGATTTCTGCAATATTAATTTACTGCCAGTGTTTCATGGGTGAAAGTTCACCGGATACAGCCGGCATGCCAGCCAATTGAAGTTAGCTTAACAATCTTGCCGGCTTATTGAAGAGAAGAAAAATAAATATGTGCTGGCTGCAGAATGCTGCAAAATATTCTGATTTTTCCTTCTCCTGCTGTAATTTACTCTCTTAATCTCATGGGATACACCGTTATACAACATATTTTACAGCTTTCAGGCTTGCTGACACTTTGGTTTCATGTTTGCAGGCGTTTGGGTAGGGGCGGTCAGGTTTCAGGCCAACTGCTCTTTGTGAACTTTCACCCATTCTGTGTTTCTATAATGATGTTTATTTTGAGTAAGTTTCTACAATCATATTTATTGGCCCACTCGAAATTTTAGAAATCAATTCTTCTTTTGAATTAGTGGTGGCTTTAGCAAACCCTTGCTGAACTTTGACCCCCAATCCCAGCTCATTGATAGCAGATGTCAGTGGTCTTGATCATGGAGAAAAACAATATGACATTTCAATTTGCCAGCTCCGAGAGAGGGAAATGTAAGGAATGTAACTGGAGTTTATTTTGAAGTCATGAAAACTTCCAGTGTGAGTACTGAAATGTTCTCATTTTGGAATAGAAGTTTGTTCCAAATAGCTGAAATAGGTGTAAATGTCAGACCAGACTCTGACAGTGCTACTGGTAAACTGTAGCCCAGTATTTATCCTGTCACAGAACCCCTAGCTATGGGTAAATAGTAGTGCTGGGCGGAAATCCGGATCTTAATTTGGATAACCAGTTCCTTAGGTCAACTTAAATAATTAAGTTTTCCACTTGATCCAGATCATTTACCCAGATTTGCTCTTCAGGTTTCTATCCAT
>JBCAUA010032712.1:0-26320 GCA_038406235.1 Peronia verruculata | reverse complement strand
GCGAATATATTTCGGAGGTCCCGTGTGTACGTTACGCACGTTAAAGATCCCTTGGCAGTTGAAAATCGATGGAAGAGAAGGCCTGAGTGCCGCTGTCTGGGCCAAATTCCCAAATTCCAAATTTCTACCCACAAAATTTCTCAGCAAAAATTGGCAGCTTCTAAAACGCCGAGATAATCCTTTCTCTTAGGATTGAAAGGCTTCAGAAAATAAAAAAAAAAAGTACCTGAATAGTCATAGAATACAGTGTAAAGATGCAGGGGTGAAGGGGAAAAGGGGACAGCAGACTGAAGACAAGCTACTTTTGTACACACAAAGACAGTCGCATATCAAATGTGGCACATTCATCCAGTTTGAACATCCAGTTTCATACAGTGTTTGAAATTATAGCAGCATATCATTTGATAGTGCTCCATGCACTTACTTTATGATCAGTAGAAATGCTCTAAAAGAAGTGGGTTCAAACTGTATGTAAAAACTAATTAAAAAAAGTGAAATTCATTTCTGTCATTAGTAATACACTTCTCAAATTGCAGCAGTGTTTAATTAGTCTGCATTCTTCTGTTGGTATTCAGGATTGTTACGTTAATAATAAGGAAGTGTCTAATATCCCCGATCGGGGATTAAAGACCTGGGGGCTAAAATCCCCGAATTTGCTTTTGCGCATGCGCTAAAATCAAAACCGGCACTACGGTCCCTAGAGGATACATGTTGGTATGGTCTTGTGCTGGCAGAGGGTCTCATACATGTTAGCGTTAAGGAGGAACGTCACCCGCTCGTCAGACCTACATGTTAGCGTTAGGGTGGACTTGCGCTGGTTGGGGGTCCCAGCAGGTTAAGCCAGCGGGATTACTTTATTATTTGGTATACTGTAGTGTCAGTCCGGTGTGATCGAGGAATATAGTCCCAAACACTAATTTCCCCGTTTGGGGATTTTAGCCCCTTCCCTAGCCTGCGTCTCATCATCTGTGAAGGGAATTTCTTTTTGAGGAAAAATAAAAGTTATTCCTACCGTATTTTATCTTATCATCCATTACAAGGGATTCTTATGATTCTTTCTACTTTCTCCTCCATCCAGGTATTTGACTTCAAACTGGCTGATGATGAAATGTCCAAACTTGCTGCCTTAGATAAAGGATACCGGGGCTATGACGAGAAAATGTAAGTGATGCCTGGTGCATCAGTTATTTCTGTTAATAATATGCAATGAAGATGGCCTAGTGGTTAAGCCATCAGACTTGGGATCAACTGCTCTGGGTTCAAATTGTGAGAAGGGCCGATAATTTGTCAGTGGGGTAGACAATTTATACTCATTTCTGACAGCCCAGGTTGATATGGGCATCCAGCTGTCTATATAGGCCTACAATGAGTATTATTCTTAGATGGATAGGTTTTGAATGCCTAACAGGCAGTGGCCTTGTATGCTTCCAAGGAAGGTGAGAATGTCTGTGAGCATTTCTACTGGATCTGTTGTGCTAATCTGACCCCGCAGAAATTGCATTTCAAAATTACAAAAATTGCCTTTGAAAAACCAAAAATTTGCATGCAAAAATCTCCCAAGTGTTTTTGTCATTATGTAAGGAAAATAGTGGTCGCCAGATGAACATTGAATCATTAAGTGATGTAAATTAATGCTACAATGCCAGGCTCCTATATAGTTGAACTTTGGAAGATTTAACAAATGTTTTGAATGTAACTATATTACTACTAGATGTACTCAGTAGCACAACAGATTTTGGTAGCAATTCTATTATCCAGCAAGCTGTGACTAATTGTGTAACTGGCATTGAAAGGGAGGAGATAGTGAAACAGAGGCTTGGCACTTCAAGATTTAAGTATATCTTTGACAAAGATAGCGTTGCATAGAGATTTGCATGCGCTGAAATGTACATGTGCTCTGTGTATCCTTATTATCTAATAGCTCATGACATACAAATTGTTATCCAAGATGACTTCATTACTAATGAAAAAAAGGATGAAATAATAATTTTTACTACTTTTTCATTTATTACCTCTGGTATCACTTTGTCATTGCATTTGATTCATTTTATCTTTTTTCTTATTTTGATGTATCGAGTTTACTTATGTTCATATCAGTCGTCTGCCTTGTGCCAACGATTAAAGAATGTATGAAACCATCATACACCAAACCATCATTATTATATCCTCTCTGCCCATAGCTTTCAGCGTTGCTCAGAAATAGTTTGTTTCTTCTTATAAGTGCATTGACTGTGTGAAAAACTTAGAATATTTTGGGAAAACTCTGTGTGTGCACCCACTTTGTAATAGATTGAAACAATCTGAAAAAGGTGGGTGTTTGTGGTATGCAAGAACTAGTCGGGAGCTTTACAGAAATTCATTATGCCATCAGCAGTAAGCATATTAAGTTGGGGTAATTTTTTTGTTTCTGAATGTGCCGGTACCTTGTTCCAATGCTGTACATGATGTTTTTATCGGAGTGTCTATCGGCCTAGTATTGCAATGAGGAAGCATAGGCAAATAAAAAAGTTGCACCACAAAGTAAAAGCGAAACAATTTTGTGTTGGCTTGCACATGGGAGCGTCTGTTCTCAGTGGGGAGGGTTGGGGCGGGTAGCCTCCCCTCCCGACACATTACATAACTAACTGCATAAAATAACTTTCTTACCCACGGACAGAGAGAGAGAGGTGCATCAATAGGCCCAAATAGACTCTAGGGTCTAGCTGGGCCAGCTGGCTCAAATAGATGGCGCCTATATTTTAGTACCCAGTTCTTTGATCTCCTATTTCATGATAGATTTTCTGACTTAATTTAACATTCATTATGATTTTCTGATTCCATTAAGAGTATAGTGAATATACTTCTGAATACCACTTTAGATTACATAAGATTTCTAAAGGGAGAAGTGAAGTTCTTGCATACTTATCCTTATTACAACAAGTATTTTCCCTTCATGTCTATTCACTGTTAGCCTTTTCAAACCAAGAATAAAAATGTTACAACTCACTTGTGATCACATTTTATTAAATAATAAGGACGTGGAATCTTCTGGTCTGTCAATTTGAAGCAAGTTATCATCACTAGTCCTCTCTCAACTGCACAAGGAAGTCTTGGGCATAATAAAGACCTCAAGAAGGTCTGAGACCTGTAAGAAATCTCAGCAGTTGTTGCAAGGGGGAGGGGGTGGGAACACAATGTCACTGTGCCCATTAGATTTTATCAGCAATGTTCTATTTCCTGGGGAAAGTAATGAACGAAAGTGATAATGAAGACAGTGGTAAGTTGTTTCAATGAAGAGCCAAGCAGGTTTGAAATTAGGCATTCAAAATAATTAATCAAGTTTCCATAATGTTAATTCCTCACTGGGTGGAAGCCATTTGAGATGCAACACGATGAAATCTGGGACAGTTCTAACTGAGATGACTGGAGAAATCAAGTGTTTTTTAACAGTGAATGAATTTTTAACACACTGAGGACTGAGCCTTTTTTGGGTTAACATACACTGAAGACTGCAGTTTTCAGAGGTATTTCAAAAATTAAAAAAACATAATTTTTATAATCCCACATCAACCATTCTAGCACATATGACAGTACTAATGCAGTCCTGTATGATACAGAAAACAGAAACCAATTATGTCACATAGTTATTTTTTAAAATGAGACAAATTTTGCATTTCCTGAGAATTTTGGGAAAATATACCTGGAGTCAAGCAAATCATCTGAAATAAAACAAAGAAAAATAGAAAAAACAAATTTATACATTCTGTGTGTGAAAAAGTCTGTGTAGTGCTCGGGAATGAAAAAAAAAAAAAAAAAGTAAATTCTCACATTCTTGCCTTTCTCTGCTCTACATTGTGTTCAGTAGATCTACATAAGAGAGTTCCTTAGCAACCGTACACATTCACTTCGAAGTGACGTCCCTTGTTCTTCAACATCTCTAAAAGTTGCAGACTTACTTCTGCCAAACTCGGTACGAAATGAAAGAAATGGCTTGTTTACAGTAAAAGATGGTTCCCGCTGCTTTTGCATGAAATGGGACGGTGCAAAAAAATTATGAACACGATCACGCAAAGGCTACATGAACCGTCCCATTTGACATCAGGACCGTCACGCAACTGTTTCGCGAACCGTTGCCAGTGTGTTAATGCATTTTTGTTTTCACAGAACCCTTTTATATCAATCTAATATGCATTTCAGAGTTAAATTTGCTGAGATAGATTGAGCAAAAGCCCCAAAATTGTAATTTCTTAGTGGCATTGCCTAATAAGGATGGGGAAAAGTGTGGCTATTTTCTCATTAAATTCAGCTGCAGTAGCTGGTCACTCCCATTATCTTTAATTGCCAATATCTCGACTGCTATTTAAGGTAAAACAAAGATTTTTATTTCACACACAGCAAGGGAAATGAATAACCTCACAGTAATACCAATAACTCCTTATTATATTCAAAATTTGACACGACCTGATTTCATCTTGTTGCATCTCATTTATAACAAGACCACTTACGATATGAAATCACTTATAATGGCACATTAACAATCCTAGATTCCTTTGCCTCTTCATGATAAAATACTCTTCTTCTGGCAGTAGCCTGTGATAGGCAAACCTTGCTAAATAAAGGACACTGGACCACCAGATGCTCTGATGAGAGAGCATGTAGTGGTATTACATAGCAGAAAATCATTCTGCTACCCCATTAACAAACTACACCATAATAAAACATGAAAACCCTAAATAAAACAATTATATTACTACAAAATAGTCTTTTAAAACAGTCATTTTGCTTTGTAAATTGTCATTCTAATATGAAATAAAAGTACAGGATAATATAAAATCTACCCTTGCTGCAGAAGCTTTTGCTCTCCCAGATGACATTTTTCTGTGTTATTAAATAAGATCAAGTTTGGGTGCCAGACAAATTTCTTCAAAGAAATCACCCATGACTGTATCAAATACCAACAATGTTGCACTGCCCAGCAATATGACACTATAAAGATAAGGCCAGGGTGCAAGTGTATAGAAATCATGCCCTCCCCTCTCCCATTTCACCCTTCACAGGTCACGCATGATGCAACGTGTGAGGATAATTATGATATATTGAGTGTCTATACAAGGTTATTATAATCTGAACTATTTATAGTCAGAAGACCAAGGCATCAGAGGCTGGACTGACCTTTGCTTTTTCAATCATACACACTTGCAGGTATTCAATCTGTCAAACCAGCCATGCTTGTCACTGTTCTTGAGAGATAGTATTGGGAAGTCCATAGGTTTTCTTCAGTCATATGCAGAAAGTAATGAATATTTAAGAAAGGTGACACTTGAAATTGACTATATTCAGATCTTGGCCTGGTTATTAATAATGAATTCATTAAGTCAAGCACAGAAGGACACTGATTCATGAAGTTGATGAAGATTTTATGAGCAAGTCAGGCATTGACAGAGAGACACTGATTCATGAAGTTGATGAAGATTTTATGAGCAAGTCGGACATTTGCAGAAACTATAACATTCTAAACTTGATTTCGTCTACACTTTTGAAGAACAGTACCCTGATGAACACTTCTGGCTATTGATTATAATGTGATTAAACCACAGACTTATTATTGATACACATAATAGTTTGTCAATGAAATAAACTGCATACAAGCACTGCATTTCCTCTTTCATAATGGCCTCTTTGGCTCTTGTGAAATAATGATTTTAAATTCTGTAAAATGTTTTCCATTCCCACCAAATTTGATATTAACTGTACAGAGTGTACCTTGCTTGATATGAAAGCAAGAAAGCCAGATCTTTGCACTCCCAGACTATTAACATTAAAAGCACTCAGGGAGAGAGAACGGTTGAGCACAAAGGGATTGGTCAGGCAGAGGAAGGTGGATGAGGCAATAAAATATCCTTAATCTTTCAGTAGGCTTAGGCTAGTCACTTGGCAGGTTATCAGGGACAGTGATGGGAACATGAAGCCAGCTATCCCTTCAATGGAATGGCATCTTAGTTCACCCATGCTGAGACAACTATGCACCCTTAACTTAGGTCTTTGTGCCCAGCAGTAACAATATTGGAATATACAATAAAAATGACCTCTCCAGTTTTTCTTAAATGTGAATGGAAAAAAAAAAAGCATTGCTAAAAGATGTAACTACATAAAAGTTGGCTATTGTGGTCTCAATAAATGCCTAGTATGGTAATCAAATTTACTACTGAATAATACACAGATGGACAAGACACCGTATAGGCAAATATCCATTCCCACTTAAATAATCACTTGATAACTATGACCACAACAGTTCACTTGGGCTGAGGTATTGCTTTCCTATAACAGAATATAATTGTGAAAATTTCTGCACCGAGTAATTCTGATCAATTTTCCCAACAATTTTCAACCTTTATCAATTTTACACCTCTGAGTAAATTTTGTCAAGAAGGGCAAAAATCATTTATTATTGAATTTCACTTCACAACTTTTGAAAGTCATAACCTATTCATGAGTTGCATTTTCACACCATTCTCTGGCTTTTATTTGTGATTTTTTTTTGTACTGACAATGTTGCCACTTTTTCACTTTTTTTTTTTCCTGAAAATAACATCAACAACAACAAAACTGTTCTCTTTGAAGACAACTTAACATTAACAATTAACAATTTTCACCTCTCAATCATTTTTTTTTTTTTTTAACACAGAAGACCAATATGGGTAACAGTAGCCTACAGAGCTTCAATATGATAGCATGATTGAAATGAAAAACAACAATCATTTGGATGAGATACAAAGTTCACACATGCACTCAAAAAAAAAAAAAGAGATGACAAGAGCACTTACATTCAACCTAGATATACCTGGTGATTGTGACATCTCTTAAATTTTCCTGTTGCTAACTCTAGACAAAAAAGCAGAAAATAGACAAACTGCCTTCTTGTACAACACGGCATCATTACACCGACACCCTTCTGAACCTGATACCTGCTTGCCTCAGCCCAATTTAATTTTCCCCTATATGAGGACAAGCTATCACTATAAAGAGTGCACTATATTTCCAGTCCATTCACCTGTTGCTTATTTATATCCTTCTCTATCTTTTCTCCTTCTTCAGCCCTCTTTGTCTTCTCTTGGCAGGTTATTCTAGAAACTGGTGGTCCTTTTCCATCATCTATTCTGTTATATCAAAGTTGAAAATAAGTAAAAATAAAGTCAATTTGTACTGCAAGTTCAGATTAAGCATTTAAGACACAAGGCAATCCAAACACATGGTGTGACAGTCTGATCATTCTGTGTGGAAGCTGAGAATCTACAGAGGGAATTTTTACAGTCCATCAATTGTCTGAATTATAAAAGCAACACACTCATTAAATAATAATATAATATGTAGTTTAAAAAAAATAATAAATTATTTATTCGCATATTTTATTTTATTTATTTTTAAAATCTAACTTTGAATAAACATGACTACTTTGAATTCTGACACTTCAAACTGATCGCAAAAAGTAATCAGCCTATTGTTATGAGCTCCTTCCCTTCTCAGTTCCTTCAGTTTTTGAAGTCTTCTGTCACTGATGTTCCTTTTCAACTGTAGCTGTAAATGTAATGGATCTTGTCCAGTGGACTCTATGCACACAACTTGCTAAGTTTGCTCTCTGATGAGTTGTCATCTGGTTGAAAAAAGAATATTGTTCTCTCTATTACCATCGTTGCTGGAAAGATCCCCAAATGTGACGGACAAAATGTCAGCAGCCTTCCATTTTTTTCAATGAAAACTTCTTATCATTAAAAGTGTAAAAATATTAACGTTTACTGATTCTTGATCCACCTATTCACATTAGGACTGGAAGTGTGGCACTACCTTCTAACAGTGTTGCCAGTCTCTTTTTTTACTATGGAAGTTGCAAAAATGGCACATATCGATTACTGTATTCCAATTAAATAGTGCTGAATGAAGATTAATCACTGTCAAGATGATGCTGCGCTCGTGTTGTCCGAATGTTTCAAAGGGCAAAGAAACTTTCTTGGTTGATTATTTGTTGGTTATATGCTCTTTACATGCATTAGTCCTTTCATATCTTTCTATATGCATACCCGACATAGATACTAACAGCAGAACTGCAGAGGAAACTCAAGCAGTTGAAACAATATGTCTTAGAAGAGTACTTGGCATCTCATCACAAATCAAGCAATACATATATATGATGCAACTGCATCTATCACCAAGCACATGAAACATTTGATAAGAGCTGCAAACCACCGTCAGCTATGATGGTATGGTCATGTGGCAAGAGCCATGCGCCTATCGAAGACCATCGTCCATGGGACAGTTCAGGATAGAAGAAGACGAGACAGGCAGACAAAGAAATGGACGGACAATATTGCTGAGGGGTCAGGGTAGAGCTTTGCCATGACCCAACCCCTTGCCCATGACAGTCAGATGTGGAGTCAGCTGGTGCAGTGTCCAGCAAAGCAGTGCTCCCACGACCCCTTAGAAGGGTCTGGTGAACGTGATCAGACAAGATCGGGCGCCTCGTTCGTTGCCCGTGATCGGTCGATATGGATTTTCAGTCTCTTTCGGCTGGTTTCCCTTCAAAACACGTTAGATTTATCATGTTTTCATTGGTAGTTGTTTTCCTTACCATGGGAGGTGACTCTTAAAAAATGGAAAGTATAGGAAATTATTCGCTAGTAGCTTCCCATGCAACGGGAACTTACTCTTAAAATTTTGTCATAAAATAATTAGCATTGTTGCCCTTTAAATGAGAGTCTGATGGGAGATAACAGTGTAATCTTATTGAACGAGTATTTTTACTGGTTGTTTCCCTTTGACCGTATAACGCACATTTTTTTTTCTCATTATCATTGTGAAAGTTCTCCCATTCATTTCAATTCTTATGACGTTTATTTTCTGCTTTTCCTCTTAAAAAAAAAAAAAAAACGTTGTGGCCAGCACGTTTTTATTGAGCTAAACCAATCAATATTTATAATCATTATCGCCAACATCATGTGTGGTTACTGGAAATTAGTAGCGTGTTTTCCCTCTAACTCTAGGATTACTGGACGAGATTGTGGCTCATGTATTTCTAACTAAGAGGTAGCCAATACTAGCGGATCAATTGATAGTGACAGTGCATCGATTTAAATGTCTGTATTAAAAAAAAAAATCGTGCTTCTAATAAAATATAAACAATCTAAACAGCTCTCTCTATTATTTTTTGATGACGTCTTAAAATCTAAGACGACTGTCTACTGGCAACAAATCAATTTTCTAAAAAAAAAAAAAAAAATTTGTTGAAATTGAATCACTTAGCTAAATTTCCAAACCCACCTGGTTCTTCGTCTAGCAAAACTAATCAAATACACAAAAAGAATCAAATAGCAATATGTAGAATTCAAAATGATAAGAATTGAATACACTGATATCACTTAGCCAAATTTCTGAACCTATTTGGTTCTTCTTCAACGTGATAAAGAAAACATCTAAAATATAATACTGTGAGTGAAGTAAAATTATAAATAACTTGCTTGTTGTGTGCAAGGTTTCCAGTTTGTAAAAAGTAAATAAAATAATTCACAAGTACTGGTTGATCGATCAATTTATCGATAGATAGGTAGCTAGACAGATAGATAGATGGATAGGCAGGTAGGCAGGTAAGTGGGTGAGTAGACAGACAGACAGGTAGATAGATAGATAGATAGATAGATAGATAGATAGATAGATAGATAGATAGATAGACAGAAGGATAGATAGATAGAAAAACAGATAGATGGTACTGTAATTAAACAAGACCCCTTTGCTCTCCCCCCCAATCACCTAAAAAATGATATTGCAGATAGAAATGAGGGATCAAATGACAGAAAGCTTTACTGATGCAATTTTGTTTTTATAATTAATTTTATGATTCATTTTTTTCCCCTTAAAATTTGAACTACAGTACAAACTTCTAGTCACTTTCCAAATCCTTTATACTGAATTATTACAATGTCATATGAAAAAGAAAATCCACTTCATCCCCTTATAAAACTCATTTGCCACAGCAAGCTGATCTGTCAGCTCACGGCAATGTCAGATGCTATAGAAAGCCCACTCATACATATATGGATTTGTTTAGTGTATTCATTTTCCTTTATTTTGACATATAACAAGATGCATTTAAACATAGGTTGATAGTGTATCAAGCAAATATTCACACCACCTCTGGTCATATAAAAACCTTTACAAGGAGCTCCTGTTCACACAGTGAAGAACCTCCTGTTGCAAATGGGTTTAAATAGATGTACATGTAATAATAAATGGTAACAATAAAAAATAGGCCTATGTCCCTACGGTTAGTAGTTTGCCTCATCTATCAACTTTACTTGAGTGATGAAAACAAGTCAGAATATTACTTTATGGCTACACTGTTCTCAAGGTATTCCTACACAAAATTTTGATAAAGCTGACTGTGACAACTAAACAGATGAGACAAAGCAACATCCAGTGAAAATGGATTACCTTTTGTTTGAATAAAGAAATTCATGATTTTCTCCTGTCAGCTTTGCAAATTTCACCAAAATATTTTTTTATAAAGTACTGAATTTTTTTTTGTTTTAAATATAAACATTACATTTTTATATGTATTGTGTAAATGGAAAACTATTTGGCATCCTAGTATTTTCGAACAATTTGGGTTCTCAGAAAAGAATACAAGGACAAAACACAGCATTTTCACTTCCGTATCCATTTTAAGAAGGTGTTCAATGAAATGTGAAAGAACCCATGATGAAACATTTTTTCATTTCAGACAGAATACTCATATTTAATTTTCCTTATGCAGAATTATAGAGCAAAAACATTTTAAATGTTTCTATTTAACTAACAGGTTGAGTTCTTCTGAATAAAAGTTCAAACATTTTATGAATCTTGCCTGAATCATTAACATCATCTGTTTAACAAAAAGTATCACTAACTTTTTTTCAAAGAGCATATATATCTATGTGTTCCTTACTTTGATATTTCATCTTTAAAATAATGATGAAGATCTGTCTGCAAAACTGACAGCAGATATATATCACGCTAACAATGTGACAGATTCATTTAAATTATTATTTGATATGCTGACTGTAATGCAATAGTTAAAACTTTAAGCAACATATGATTATATGATCATATCAAACACAATATTCAATTTATTCTTGCTATCATTTAGAGTAAACTTTGATCATGAAAGATAAAGTCAGGGTGGATATATTCTGAATCTTCAAAAGACCTAAAGTTTTGGCCAGAAAGCTGCAATCAGGCAGTATTGCAAAACACAATTTCATTTAAAGTGCAGAAAAATTTTTTTTTTTTCCTTGCCAGTTTCATTGTTATAAGTGGAGCAGTTATGTATGTAATAAAGACAATTATTGTTGACAGGATAGTATGTACGGATTGTACCACAATATCATAAAAGAAGAGGCTGGGTATCCAACATCATGTGATAATTCAGACTGCTAAACAAATGGAAAATTCACCACCACCACATGTTCATTGAGAGACTCAGAATAAGCCAATTCACATATTAATAGTCAAGCAAGTGATTTAGATCTGAAAAAATTCACGCTTTTTGCCAAAGATCTGTCAGTATAGCAAATGGGTGACATTGTCAATGTTTTGAACTAGCAGGGAAGGCTGTGACCATCCACTGTGAGAAGAGGTAGTGCTTCATCCAGTGCACTGAGCAGTCACCTCTGGGGTCAAACTAAGTGATCTGCCTTGAAGAGAAACTGGGCAGCCATGTCAGGCCTCCAATACCAGAGACTTGTGAATATCAAGCATATTCATAAAAAAAGGTTCTGCAAACTTGCACTCTGGACACAGCAGTTCCAAACCTCTATAAAATGGAGCACTTAGTAAGTTAGTTACTGACCCAGCATGGCAATACATTACACAGCCAACAGGTGACCAGGCCCCCAGGGCATTGGGAATTCCTGTTGCATGCACAACTTGGAATTGCTTTGATATTTGATGTCACAGGGACAGATGCGAGTATGGTGTGAAATAAAAGCTCAGCATCCCACCTTTAATGCTTCATTTTTTGTTTACTGTTGTACTTGCACATTTTCTCATAAGGGCTTGTTGAAATGTGTGTCTAACCTTTTGGGGGTGAAAATAATAATTTAAAAATTCATAAACACTTCATTTAACCATAAAAAGTTTTCTTTCATATCTAGTATTGTTCATAACACAAGAAGGTCTTAGTCTGTGGAAGTTTTATTCTCATTAGCCTACATCTGCATTAATTAAAGGTGGATATCCTGAGTGTGTGTGTGTGCATTTGTTGTGCATTTTTTTTTCTAAGGTTGAAAATCTGGTTTCCAGGTGTTATCTTCTAATTTTATGAAATAACTGAGTGATAGTCAACCGCTTTCATTCTCTGATTAAGATTATTAAGAACAGATCAGATGAAGGTGTTAAATGTGAAAATTGCTCAAGTGGTTCTATCCTGTCTACACACTCTTCTTGGCATCACAGTCAGATATTACAATCCTCTAGAGGAAAACACACATCAGCTAACACAATTTAGCACATACTCTAACAAAAGCCAATTGTCTTTCAAACATCAGTGAATTCAACAAAATTTGTTCACTGCCGGAAACACAAGAATAAATAAGAGGACAAAATTTTTTGTGAAGGATGTTTCGTTTTTCACAAGATGAAGTCAATAAAGGTAGATTTTAGTCACAGACAGAGAAAATTCAAGATGAGAGAGACAGTACATCATTCCACTGGCACAGAGGAAAGGTCCAATCACCTATGGTATGGAAATCATTTTACGAATGCATGGTTTTGTGATCCACACATACGACAGCCTTTCAATTAATTGGCAATCACTGCCACAAATACATGCAAGCAAACATTTACACATGCCTCACAAAATATGTTATTCAATGCAAAGTTGTGCTCGCGCAAGAGGAGTCAATAGTAAAGAAGACAAAGTGATCAGGCAAAAGTTTGGCACACTCGATAAAAGTTATTCCAACATTCATACACTTATCTCATCCACACGCAGAATAGGTCCTATAGAATACAATACAGTTTGTACGATAATCAAAACCTGCATGACACTGTACAGAAAACTATTTCCACATAGGGTGACACCCAAAATCCACATGGTTGAGTGACATTGCTTTCCTTTCATCAGAAACTGGGGTTTCCGACTTGGTTGACTAGGGCAGGAACAAGGTGCGGAACAGATCCATGCCTCCATTGTACAGGATTTAACATCCTCGGGGAAATGGTCTTTTATCTGCATATGTGTTCAGCTCAGATATTGGGTACACCTGGTGTGACAGTTATGAAAAAAATTAAAATGCTTTAAATGTGTTGAAACTTGAAGAGTATGAGACAAACATTCCTCTATAAGAAAAATAAGGTTTTAGAGCAAGAACAGTCATGGTTTTGGCGAGGTGGGGCACCAATGGGAGGTGAGTCAGTGTTCTTGCACACATAAACATGGTGTCCCATTAGCCCCCAGGAGAGGACAAACATGAATCCTATGATTTATTAACATTTTTTTCTACAAGTAGTGTGTCTATGAAACTCTCATACCAGGCCAAAATTGCAAATCAAGGTCAAAGAAACAAAAACCAACAAATGCCACACAGCTAATACACCTTTATGAGAAGAAGAATGAAGAAGAACTTTCTCTCATTATGATATTATATGTGTTAAATCTATCATTGCTACCATGGAAGCATTTGAATTTAGTGTAGTATCATGAAGTGAAAAAGATTTGTTTGAATTCAACAGATAAATCTCCAGCTGAGGTGTTTAGCTTCATCCTTCTGTACCTAACGGGACACGAAAGTACATGTATAAAATACACACAAGAAAGAATGTAAAATATTGATCAAAACAAGCAAGGCAAATTTCAAAGCAATAATTTTAATTTATTCTAAACAACATTTAAAGAAAATAAAAATTAATAAAAGTATTAGATCTAAAACTTGAGCGTCCACAGGCAATCATGGTGGGTCACGGTAGCTGGGAGATGATGTCAGCCACAGGGACAAGAGATTTATCGTCTAAAGCAGGCCATACATAAACACCATCTCCCAGATGTTTCATGAAGTGGATGTTGGCTTCTTGTTCACACTGCATGCTATCAATCTGGAAAAAAAACGAGGCAAAATAATAAAACTGTACCAAAATTATTTCTTACGATAGGAGAATCTGATCTGCAAAAAAACATATAATGACAGTTTAATCTGATCAATCCATACACCTTAATTAGGAAGGCGAATGCCAGAGTAAAAAGTAGATTTGAAAGAATGTCTTTGTCCTCACAAAAACAATTTGTATAGTATTGATGAATTTATTAAATCATTATTATAAGGATTATTGTACAGATGTTAGAGCTATCATTGTTATATTATTGTAAATGATTTAAATGCTTACTTTTTAACATTTTTATAATCCCAAAGGCTTTTAACAAGTTGTGTAGCACATAGAGCATTGAATTTTCCTTGAAGATAGAAGAATGGGGTACACCATTTTCCCCATGCAAGAAGGCATCCACATACTGTCCCACCTGATATCATAGGGCCTGAAATGATTTAAGTTCAACCTGAAAATTAACAATAATTTTAATATGTATTAAAATTCTGTGCAAGATTTTGATTTCAAGATTTTATTTTGTGTTCATCACCAGGACACATCAATTTCTGCTTGAAAAGGTGTCCTAGTTATGATCATTAGAAACTGAGTTAAAATCATCTGAAACAAAAACATTTATTTAATGTTTAAGATATATTTACATCAAAGTTAGTGAAAATATTGATTAAAAAAAGAACTTAGACTTAAAGAGTGAAAAAATACAATAAAATATTTAAAAAAAGATTAAAAAAATACGGTAAAACTTACTAAGAGAAAGACCCCACCGGATGAGTTTCAAATCTAGGCACTACAAACACAAATCTTTGCTTAACCTATTTCACAAAGAGATAAATGAATAAAAAATCACATCCATACCTTTATTTTCCATGAAACAGGTGCTCTCCAATTATTACGATGGCCTTTACAGTTCTTTCATGATCCTTGCACACATAACAACTGTGAAAGCAGTGAGACACAAAAGTGAAAGTGCTGTTATTTTTGTCTGTTACTTTCTACTTCCAATACTGGTGATGTCATCTCTTTATGTGTGGAGAACTTGTGTTTACACCACAGATATTGCTGATTGGTAGATTCTGTGTCTCCAGGGATCAAGGACTTCCGAAGATAATGAGCGTGACACGAAAACAATAGGGATGACAATTTTCTCTTAAAATTTTTTAAAATATTCTCTTACTGAAACTTCTGTTGAATCCTGTTACATAGGATATGGCAAACCATTAGAGCAAAACCAATAATTTTGCTCAGAAAAGAGAATAAGACATGATGCGTTATGCGCAGGAGTTTTTTTTTTTATAAACATGTTGCCAAATATCCACGCATTCAAGGATGCTTGTTTGATGTTTAATCAACAAAATGGATGTTAGTCTTTCCATACACATGGAACAGAGTGAGAAAAAAAATAAAAAAGCACTAATCAAAATGTCACAAAATGGACAACAATTTTTGCATACTTTTTCACCTAATATCATTCAATAAAGGTTCACCGTTCAACATTTGGGATGTGTTTTGCTTATTCTAGCTTCCTCACCCAATGGTTTACACAACACAACCGTACAAAATAAAACTAAGGCTGCAAATAAAAGACAAGAGGAGATTTAGTAAACACACTACTGAATGTACCCATATCTGAGCTGAACACATATGCCCAAAAATTATCAAAGATCAATTGCCTGTCTTTCTCACTAAACTTTGTTGCACACTTTACAATACAAGAAGAGTCCTTTGCTCTCCGTCTCCCATCCCCCTCTGTTCCTTCCCCTCCCTTTGGTTCCACATTATCTGTTTTATTTCCAATACCCAACTATTCTCCTCCATAAAATGATTCACATTTTGCTGCGCCTTTCAGCCTTTTTTCTGTGTTTTTTCTTTTAGCTGTCCTGCATTTTTCTTTCTTTTTGTCAGTCTTTCCATGGTTCATAATGGATTTAACATCCTCAGTGAATGGCCATTGTATATGTATTTCTCACACTCTGCCCAGACCTATTCTCTACAGTGCTGCACTTCGCAGAACTCTGGCATAAAATCAGAGTCAGCGTTCGAGTCATCAAATCACTTGTCAGAGCTGAGTTCTAGTTGGGTGTGGATTTGACTTTGAGGAGATAAGCAAGATGTTTGTTGTTTTCACTGTTTGTTATGTTCTCCTTGTCCAAGAAGAGCTTAGTGCCTGCTGAGTCTGCTTAGCTGCTTCTCCCTTATTTTCCTGTTCAAAGTCAAGATAAAAAGAGCATAGTCTCATTTTCTTGGGTCAGGAGTAAAAAATATAAGTGTATTTTTATTTCCTTTCTTTTACATGTTTGGTGTGTGTTCAATTTAAGCATATAGCAGCTCGTAAAAGCACTACATCAGAAATCGATCTCTTGGTCAGACGTTTAATGTGAAATAAAAGATAACTGTACAATGTCCTTTTCATTGCATTTCACCTATGATTGGGAGGAAAAAAGCATCTGTTTTTAAAAAACAAAATTTGTCAATGACCTGTTTCATAATAAGTACTTGTTTGCTTTACCAAAGCTCTAACAGTTTAAATGCTTACACAAGCATTACTGAGTATACAAAACAGAACAACATCTCTTGATACTTACTTATCTGCTAGGCAGCAACCATGTGTTTGCAAAAGAATCTTGAACGGTTGTCCTTGATCGTGGTGAACTACAGGAATGGGCCTTACTAGCTGGATTTTACAGCATTGTCAGTCAAAAGTAAAATTCCTTATCACAGAAAAAAACTGACATGTTTTCATTAAAATTACAGTTTTCCTAGTGATTTTTCTTGCACCCAGCCAGCGATATACATTTTCACTGACTGATTATGATTTCAATAAGTTTTCCATCTAACACCGATTGTCAGATGGTGAGGGAGCTTGTCTCTGATGTTACCTGATATCTGCTGACAGATGTTCCAATGATGCTGCTTCTCACATAAAAGTCTCCAGAGTGACTGATGGTGAATGGACTGATCTCTGCTTTGCCCTGATAGAATCTCATATTCACCCAATTGCTGGGACCCTAAGAAAGACAAAATGGAAAATTACAACAATTGCATACTGTCCCTGCTTTACAACAGTTCTCATTAACCACTGAACTCTGGTCACAAGTCCCTGAAAAACTCCTGTGCCCGGACTTCTGGGCTAAGAATGTACATTTCTCATTTCTTGTTTAATATCTTCCGTAAACACAAGCCTCAAATGTGATCATGGGCAATCACCATAGTTCTAAATGTCTTTGCTCCACAGCAATTTATTAGATCTATTGGTAACTCTAGTAGAACGTGTAGGACTGGGGTAAGTGTGTCAGTACCCCAAGAATCTGCCCGGGTTACCTGGCTGTAGGGTTCAACAGGTTTACAACTGGTGTCATGGCATTCTTGAGCAAATATTATACAAGAGAGCCCAAACCAGACATATAATCTCCTTGTCTATGGAACAATTCCCAACAATGAATAACAATCACTGCTTCTGCTTACCTGTGGGAAAGTATAGAACAGATGTCAGTTGGCTTGCTCATAGTGGGTGCAACAATGTGAAGTTAACAGCGGTGGAGTGGACTATTATGTTAGATGCTGGGTAGCTTGCCCCAATGTCCAATGGATTTCACCATGCACTAGACCTCTGAGCTTGTGTGTGTGAAGGTTAGCCCTGAAATGCTATAATTACTTTCATTATTACAGGCTTTCTGATTGGTTCACAAGACATTTGTAAAACATTGTGGATAAAAGGATCCTGTCAGTAGTTTAAACAAATCCTGTGTATGCTTCGACCCAATTTCGAACACCCCATCATCCCAAATTCGAACACTGGATTGCCCTAAATACAGAAGCAAAAAGTGCCTTAACCTACAGACGATACGCTTGTTTATTGTACATGCCACAACTGAGTTCTCTTGTATTCTGATACTCTGATATTATTATTTTTAATACTAATCTCAATAATTGTCATAGTAGTGTGGATAATTTATGATTTAACCCTTTCACTGCAATCAATCGCCCAGTCACAGAAATAAATGAGACAATCTTTAAGTTTTCAATTAAAACAAATCAGTTTATTTCTTTAAAAAAAAAAGAGAAAATAGTAATAAAAAAAAATACAGCAACAACAGCTAAACAGCAAAACAACAACAACAACAAAACAACAGCAACAGCAAAAAAATCTCTACAGATGAGAACACTGAGGGCAAACTCAAATGCAAGCAGGAACAAGAACATGGATAAGAAGAGCTAGACAGATTCCATCCTCATGCTCTTCTGTTTCTCTGATCTTCCAGGCAAGGTTTTTCTTTTCTCTTCTCTCTGTCTCTTCTTTTCAGCCATTTCTTCCTTTTCTCTTTCTCTTTCTTGCTTTTGCTTGATGATTTCTGGCCTGTTCAAGAGCTGGTGAAAGTAATTTGCTGTCGACATTTTTGGTTTCGTCACATCGCTCAGAGGTAGGGACAGCAAATATTGTAGACACTGCCACATTCCAGTTGGCAATTAGATCCTGTGGGGGAGAGACCCGGGATTCTTCCTGACTTTCACTGAAAATGTTCTCGTCAGGTCCACTAAGCTCCATGGCCTGTGTTAGGATGTCACCACTGTTCATGAGCAGTGACGATTCTTCATAAGGTTGATCAAAGCTTCAGTAGGTTCTGGCAGCTCATCAGAAGCTTCAGTAGACTGTTCTGGCAGCTGATCCAAAGATTCACTGAACGGTTCTGGCTCTGCTTCTGCAACAGCAGGTGGTGGTGGCTTGTCTTGAGCCTTTGCTGGCACAAAATGGTCTGAGGACACCACAAATCAGTCGGGTAGGTGGATTCCACCTGTCCCCATGGAAAGTTGCACTTTTCTTTGGCAAAAGTTGCACCAGAAATAGTAAAAAATTCAAAAAATTGCACTGTCATGCCCCTTCTATATTAACTACTCAAGGTACATTTTTAAAGATGTAAGACCAAGGATTTCATTACAGCAATAGCATTTATTCTATAAACATCCATAAAAAGCAGGAAAAAAGGCAAAATATACCTGTAGTGAGGAAACAAGAGAGTGAAATATTTTGTATCTTATTAAGAATATGCAAGCATAACCCCCATATTACAACCTTTGAGAGAGTATCAGTAATATTGAAAGAATACAATAGAAAACCTGAATATTACTATATCTTGTCTAGAATTATATACTGTGACAGCATGTGAGCTGTTTCAGAATGGAATAAAGAGTCTTGTTTATGCAAGGATTTGCAGAGATTAAAAAACTTATTATAAAGGTTAGGATTAACTTGATTGTTGGCATAATCTTTCCATAAAAAAAAAACGCGCAGATAAAGGCACACTTTAAATAAATGTCATATACAAATGAAGTGCACAAAGATGGTATTAAGTTGCATAAAGATGGTATTTACTATCTTAAAATCCATTACGCAAATTGATGTAGAATTCTAGGGGAAGTCTTACAGTTACAGAGCTAATTCTTACTCGATTATTGAATTTACTTTAAAATCATGTTTGGTACCTAACTGAATATTCAAAATAAAAAGCCATGACACAATGGCACAAAAAATGATAATAGGACTAATAGTCATTACTGAATTAAATTTGAAAAAAATCATATTTGGTACATTGAAAATTCCAAAATAAAAGCAATAAAAATTTAAAAAAAAAAAAAAATCATGACTAAATTTAGTAAAAAAAATTCCACTTAAGACTGATTATAAAAGAAGAAAACAAGATTCCTCAGTGTCTGCTCAGAAAGAGCCCGTCTACGATCACTGAGGATTATATTAATTATTATATAGAGAAAAGCTTCGCTCTGCATCAGCTGAGTATATGGTGGCAAATCTATACTGATTTGATAACAAATATAAATTTGGCAACACAGTAGACTGCAGACTCCAAAACAAATCTGAATCTAGAGTGCCTGGAACTGAGCTTTTGACTGCAGCTGGCCCAATATTTTCCTGACAGTTTTTCAGCTCACCAACAGGAACATCTTCTATCCCTGGAATTGCTGTGTTCCCTCAGATTCTCAGGGGAAAGGATGACATTTTTGGGATCAAATAGCTGAACATCATGTAGAAATTTGATGCCTGGCTGGTCCTTCTCTGTAAGATAGTTTGCCAGCTTGAGGGATACTTGGTATTCAGCGTCTTTGAATAATGCACCCAGAGTCAGTTTCCTGCTGCTGGAAAGGCCCTCTGCATATAATTCCATCTGGATCATGGATAACCCAGTACCAGTGAACTGGCACTCCATTTCTTTGAGTTTTCCAAAGACCTGTAAACAGAGAGAGAGAGAAAAAAGGAACAGTTTTATCAGACTACAAATATTTTGTGCCTTATTTGAATGCGTGAAGACCATAAAGATGCATTTGCTTCAGGTTCCTGTTGCAAACTGACTGACCTGTAAGCAAATTTGATCAAAAAAATTTGTTAGAGCTTTGATTGAAGAGGCACTCCATTTTCTTGCTTGAGGATTGCAAGACCTGAAAATATGAAAGATATCTAAAGCACAATAACGAACCATTACCATCTTGATAACAAAAAAGTGGAATAACATACTGTAACTATTGCATTGCAGACGCTGAAGTCAAAAGCTTAAATGAAAAAACGGGAAAGCAAACATTCAACCTATTCAACTCACAGAGGTGGCCAACGGTGACTGGCTTTGGAACAGGTCTGTTGCAGACACAAATGTGGCATTCCTGTCCTTGATATATGTCATTTGGACTTTAAGCACCTCCAGGCCTTCCAACTGCTTCTTGTTGTCCGAGAAAAACAGCTGAAGATCCAACAAGGATGATGAAGCAGAATCCTCTGCATGCACTTTTTCCATCTCCAGGAATTCTTTGTAGCAGCCCATGTCACTGCATCATACCAACAATTCCACCGGCTGAGTAAATATAAGTAAGCTAAGAATAAGAGCTACGAATATTAAGAATATATCAGACATGCCTGGACTCTCTTGATGCTTTGTACCAATGATGAAGGTATCTCCCTTCATATTCCCTAAAGGGTGCCATGTGGGTCTACATACATAGGCAAAACCCTAGGATCCAAAATGCATGTTGGCCTTATTCTAAATCAAACTGAAAAACTACTTTTTAACAAATTACAATTAATAATTATGAAAAATATCCTTAACAGAGACACAAGGATAAAAAAACTCATCCCTCTGATGATGGCTGACAAGTACATGTAGATCATTGCAAATTACCTGGTGCCAGCTGGATCTGGACACATCTTGGGCTTGAATCCACAGACTGCAAGATGCTTCAAAAATCGTCTCCTCCTGCTGTTGGCATTCATGAATATTTGGTTCATGAGCCTTACAAACTCATTCACCTCCCGGAATGGTTTCCTGAAGGCCTCTCCCAGAAGATCCATGATGTGGGCTAAGCATGTGATGTGCACACAATTTGGGGCACAGTCCTTTTAAAATGGACTTGTAGGCCTTTTTCATGTAGGCGGCATTGTCCGCGTTGAACACCACAACATTGTTGTATTCAATCCCATATGAAATGATGCACTTGTTCACTGCTTGGCCAACAGTGCTGTGGTTAGTTTTCTCTAGGAAAAAAGGTGTCCAAAAGAAAACTGTTGATCTTGCTGTCGCTGTTGAGCTCAAGAGGAGCAGCTAAGATGTTCAAAACATATCTGTTGAGAGAAAAGAGAATAAATAAAAAAAAAAAAGATAGTTAAGACTATATCCATCATAGAGTCAATGATAAAATTTGATCAATTATGTTATACGACCAAAACTCCTCTAAACCGGGGGTAACTGAATAACAAATTAAAAAAAAAAGAATTCTTTAAAAATGATGCATTGCTGCATTAGGTAACCATAAATATTAGCATTTGGCAGATTTGCTGATGGGGAATTGAAATTATATCATTAAAATAGTGGGCAATGCCATGTTGAATATTGGACCATCAATATAGAATCAAATCAATCTTAGGATTTATTTCTCGGTACACATCATACACCTATATAATTTAATATTATATATAATAAAACTGAACATTACAAGAAACACCCACTCACCTCTCCCCAGCATCAGACATTTCATCAGTAATGATGGCGACTGGCTTATCTTTCAGCAGGGCCTTTAATTCCTTGACCCGCTTTGCTTTCTCTCTCTGGAGGTAGCACTCCTGAAGTTGCTTGGCCCCAGGAATGGCACCACCGTTGACCAAATGCTTTTAAAGAAAGCTTCTCACAGCTGGATGGTCGGTCTTGGAAAGAGGGATATTTGCAGCTGCCAGCATGGATACCCACTCTTGGCAAATTCTCTTACGGGCTGAGAAAAAAAAAAAAAAAAGAAAAAAGGGGGTGAGGGGGAGGGTAAAAAAACAGAACCCCCCCCCCCCCCCCCCCCCACACACAACAAAGATGCATTTTTAATTACATTTTTCAATAGTATCTAAAAGTTTACACCGAGTCAAGAATGATAAACTGCAAGTTGAATACTACCCTATATCTAGTTCCAGATCAACATTACTTACAACTAATTCAACAAAAGACAAGATTGGCTAAAATTCTTTTTAAAAAAAACTCTAAATCTAGATCTAGATCTATAGCCGTATCAATCCAAGAACCTAATAGTATGTCACCTCATCATACCAACAGTTCCACCTTCAGAGTGAAAAAATATGTAAAACTAAGAATAAGTAGATCTATGTAAAAGCAGAAAAATACTAAAAATCCAAGAGCCTATACATGAATCTAGATCTCTAGTATCTATTAACCTTCTCTTGCCTCCGACCCGACTGTAGACGATTCTTCCTCCAACTCAAAGTCAAAGTCCAAATCGGAAGAGCAATCATTGTCTTTTTAGCTGGATGGCTGAGGGTTCTGGTACTGGGCTGTCCACCAATATAAGTCTTTGTGCATCTGCAGCACTACTGGAAGAAGAACACTCCTTGTGAAATAGTGTTCTTTGCTAGCTGCCCTTTTGCCTCACTTTGTTTTACACCAGCCTTGTTTCATCTGGGTTGTTAGATGTTTGAAGAGGGATCTGCTTCTTGTGTGGTCCAGAGACTTGTTGCACACTGAGCAAAACAGAATATCCCATGACACATGTGTTCAGCTCCTAAAGTCTTTTTGGTCATGTCACTGTTTCTGTGTCATTTTGCAACCCTTTTGGGATTTTGAAGCTGATTTCATCGTTATAAAGTGTTCCATGATGATGTCATTCGACTCAATGAAAGATGGATGAACGAATGAAAGACAATTGAAAGTTGAAAGAATGAAATACTCTGAATTCAAAGTTAAGAAGTATTGTTACAAACTGAAAATCGATCATATGAATCGAGAGGGCCAAATAGTAGTAATACCGTATCAACCGTTATAACAAGAATTGTAACAGTAATCGTTAAGCAAGCACTTGTGATTCATGAAGTCGAGAACTGGGCAGTTTTTTTTTTTTCCAGAAGATCTACCAAAAGTCTAAATGTTGTGGCAAGAACACGAGAAATCACGAAAAATTGTGCAAAATTTACTGAAATGACAAAAATCAGACATTTTCATCAAAAATCGCACGCGATTCGCGATCGCAACTTTCCTCAGCGACAGGGTTCCACTTGTCTTGAGGGCCTTTTGAATCAGCTCTTTGTCTGCCAAAGCTTGTGTACCACATGGACGATATTCGACAGGACTTGTGACTTTGTCATGGGGAACCCTGCTCTAGCTGACTGAAAAACACTGTCCACTATTGCTTCTTCAACTTCACATGGGATATTTTCCTTCCTTTCAGCCTTAACATCCACCCAAGATCTATCTTTTTTGTAGTCACACAAGGTGGCCAAAGGAATTCCAAATTCATGATGGGCTTCTCTGTAGCTCATTCCCTGTGAGATGGCTTCTTGGGCACAGGACAATTCATTTTCTGAATGTTTCTTATATTTTGGAGGCATTTTCAACAATGGTTTTGGGCTGTAGTACAAAAGGTTTGGGATCAGTCACCGGGAAGGATTTGTTTTTTTTTTTTTGGAAAAGGGATGGGAGGGATGGGCTCTCTCTCACACAAACACTCAAACATACACACACAACTCGAAGACACAGCTCTCTCTATTACTTTGTTCTTTTTCCTGCCGCACACACATACTTAAACACACAATTAAAAACACACACTATCTCTCTCTCCCTCTGTTAACTGTTCATATCTTTTTCTTGTCACACACACAGACACATAATACAAACACAAAATTTCTCCTCTTCTTCTACTTTAAATAATTTTAATTGCATTAATCAACATGAACCTGAATTGCATGGATGCTCAGCATACTTAACTACCCCTGTGTTAGGAGGACCAATCAATTAAAAAGAAGATTCATTCTTAATAGTTAATTCATTCTAGACGTCCGAAGTTGGGGCAAACCGTGTGTTCAAAATTGGGGCAATCATACTTCACGCCATGCCCCAAATTCGAACACTTGTTTTGTAATTTTTGCACTGAATATTTATCACTTTGCAAAGTAAGAAATCCTGTAATTGCAAAACTTACAGTTCTAGAGGATTATTATTATTATTATGTGAATATTTCTTTAATTCATTCCCTACGGAACCCTTTTCCACGTTCTGGCGCAATTCCAAAAACCGCCCAGAGGAAAATTTATGGTGAGGATAGAAAGTGGGGGCTATAGGCTAGAGAATTAGTGCAAACTACAAAGTGTTATACACCAATGGAAAGAGAACTGAACATACAATGTGAAAAAGTGTACTTGATGTGTTTGCAAGTTGTTGTTTTTTTGAGAAAAATGAGGTTGAAAGTGTGATTAAAAAACAAGAAGAAGAAAAATTCACTATGTAACTTTTCCAACTCACCCCCAGATGAGTGCACTGTATGAAAGCTAGATACTTCATAACATTTTTATATAAAGGTAAATCAATTAGCACACAAAATTTCACACTGATCCCTCCGACCATTTTTTTTTTTTTTTAACAATTTTTTTTTTTAGAACAATACCCAACACAACCATAAACCATGAAATCTTAAAAAAAAAAAAAAATGAAATGGTGGTGCTGAGCCTGGGTTCTAGGCCTAGGGCTTGAAGTATAAGTTGGAATAGAGCTACAATTAGCTTTATTTCTGTCTGTTGTTCCATTTGAGATGCTTAGTTGATTTATATATGTCAACAGACTCATGATCACTGTCACTCAATCTAGATCTAAATCTAGATTCTAGATCTAGATCTACCCGGCTCACTCCTCTTATCCCACTCAGGCCTCTCGAAACTCATTATTGATCCCCTCAGGTTCATCAAAATCTTCCATCTTCTAAAGAAATCCATGAATCTAGCGTTTGAGATACCCTTTCTTTGGTAAACATGCTGAGGAGACGATCAGATTTGCATTGTGAAGGCATAGCAACGACTGAAGCACAACCGACACACGATCAAAACTCCTGTAACACTTTGTGGACAGCTAAATACAGAAACTTACATCAAGATACTCTTTTGAACTGGAAACAAACTTATTCTATACTATTGGAAATGCTGGATTGGAGTTGTTTGTTGTTTTACCAGTCTATTGCTGTCGACTGCAGTGTGCGGCCGATCGCCATAGCGTGGAAGATTATCGGCCGCACAGTGTGGCCCACTGTAGGAATGTGTTAAATACTAACAGCAGATAAGTTGAACTGGCTTTCCCGCTTTTTCGTGTCTGACGTACTTCAGGTCTGGAGACTCGGCCAGTCGATCATAAAATCTACCATTTTTTAGTGCCTCCTTCATTGTTTACACCTTTTTCTGACTTCAAAACGAGGCAGACTAATCAATTCACCACGCATTCATATCAAAATGAGGCAGACTAATCAATTCACCACGCATCCATATCAACCAGGCACATTTTACGGTGCTTTTTCGTTTGTTACCCCAGGCCTGTCTGTCACCCTCACGTCGGACCTATATGTTAGCATTACGGTGGACTTACACTAGTTGAGGGTCTCATACATGTTAGCGTTAGGGAGGTCTGTCACCCGCTCGTCGGACCTACATGTTAGCGTTAAGGTGGACTTGTGCTGGTCGAGGGTCCCAGCAGGTTAAGCCAACGGGGTTGTTCTATTATTTGGTATAAACGGATCCTGGGGTAACAAATGAAAAAGCGCCCATTTTACCACATTGAGTAACCGTGTGCAAAACGATATTTCGAGTGACAAGTGCAGAGTGTTCAGATTTGGGGCATGTTCCAAGTTGGGACGAGCTACCCCTAGCATAGAACTGCAAAATGGTGTAGCAGTGAAACTGTTAGCTAAT
>JBCAUA010032680.1:0-12252 GCA_038406235.1 Peronia verruculata | reverse complement strand
CCCCCCCCTCCCCCCCCCCCCCCCCCCCCCCCCCCCCCCCCCCCCCCCCCCCCCCCCCCCCCCCCCCCCCCCCCCAATCTTAAAGGACGTTGAAGAAGGAGTTTCTAGTATTGTCATTGGTGGTGGTACTACAGAATGGAGACAATGGATAGAAAACAAGAGAGCAAATTTTGAACGCACAGCGCTATAAGAAAAAGAAAAAGTGCTTGAGAGAATGGTTGATCAGTTACAGGTAACAGAAAAAAAAAATATTCCTTTAAAACGGGGGGGGGTGGGGGGATCAAACAAACGTTAAAATTATTTTACTTGCCAAGATAACCAGGCGTGCCATAATCTATAAATCTATAAAGCTACAAAGAATCTGCAGTGGGAACCGTTTAGGGAACAAAGAGATCTGTATAGCTCGCCAAAACAGTCAGGGACATTAACACTTACGAAACAGGAATCTGTGTTTATGAACATTTCATAACCAGCTTCTTGTGCTTCTGACTTTCACATGCAAAGCGTTAAATGTTTTCTTTTCATTTCCAAAACAAACAAGTGTGTTTTTTTTTTTTAACCCTATGAGTCAGTGGAACAATACCATCTGTTTGCAAGAGTGACAATATAATCTATTTGAGCCATCATCTGTATTAGCCTTGTCCTCAGACCGATCATGTATACAATCATATTTACTCTTCAACTAAGCAAGGACACTTCATTATCAAACACAATAAGCAATAACACATTTGAAAGCGTGATAACATAAGGCAAGCGTACTGTAGATGACCTTGACCGATATAGAAACAGCAAACCTCCAAAGGGCTTTAAAAAATATAAACAATAAAAAAAAAAAACAACCTAAAAACAAGAAAACAGCGCTCTAATAGAATAGTTCAGAACTACATACTGCTTTCTGTGAAATATTATTTCAAATAAATACAAAATAATCATAATAATGATAATAATAATCATAAAAAAAAACTTAGTAAAACTGGTCTTGAAACCAAGGACAAGGAGATTCCATATCATGCTTAAACCTGAAGCTGTGCTAGTGAGATCCACAGATTTAGCATCCCTACTAGGAACGTGACAGCGATGTTCTCATCCCTTTCATTTCTCGTATTTAGAGCTCTTTGGCTCACCAAATATCTGTTAAATTCACCATTTGTACAGGAAGTTTTGATCTAATTTCTTTATCCTAGCTTCTATCTGGTCTGTTACGGTCAATGATATTATCAAAGGACCTGTGTATTGACCTCTGTGAAACATCTTATATCTAGGCAAGTTTGCAGCAATCCCAAGTGGTCATTAGCAAAATCCTCTCCCTGCTCTCATCACTACAGAACAACAGGATCTTCAAGTTCCTTTACGAAGAACTGAATTTCAAAAAGTGATGGTTTACATCTGTAGAGTTCCCGAGCGTTTGTATTTTTGCACTGTCAAGGTCGGGTCACTGGGGTTGGAATTTGAAATTATGGTTAAATCTTCTAATGGATATTTCCACGGCCGCCAAAGAGTCAACACTATAAGATCAATCGTGTGATACATAAAAGGACCACAATAAACTTACAAAATGTCACTGTGCTTTACACATGGACCATAGTGACAATTAATATATAACAAGAATTCTAGCGACTAATAAAAATGAAACAAATCTGTAAGAATAAAAGTCTACACGATATCTACTCTGACAGAACGATATGCTCTAATAAATTCAATCAATAAGTCCCTTTCAAGCACCTAAAATTTTACACCTTCTCAACCAAAATCTGGCCACTAAAGAACACTAACAGACCTCCTTGGAATATAAGTCTAAAGATTCTCCAGTTTGGAAACCGATATCTAACAAATTCAAAATTTGTATTCCAAGCTGAAACGACAAAATACTCATTACAACAACAACAACAAAAAAAAATAATAATAATAATAAAAGAAATACGCCCACTACTTGAAGAAAACGAAAAATCTGGCCGCTAAATAAAAAAAAAAAATCCTATAAGCTAGTCTATAATGAGACTATTCTGATCGGCAGTGTCATCTAAGAAATTCAGTATTTGTCTTCTCTACTTCGATTGCAGAAATCCTTTTGAAGGAATTATAATAGGCTCTCCAGCTGAGGACAAAACTACAAATCTGGCAACTAATAAAAGCCAGACAAACCTGCCAGGATATGACATGTCTACGCTGGGTTTATTCTGATCAAAGAGGTTCTGTAACCTACTCAACAGCTTTGATAAACTGTAGCTTAACGATTTCAATACTAAATTTCTCAGCTATCCTTACACAAAGAAAAACCACACTGGACAGTTTAAACAGGCTCTCAATTTAAAGGAAATCCAGAAAAAATCAGGCAAATTAATCTGTTAAAATCAAAAGTCCCTGGCGATACAACCTTGTGATTTATCAATTTCCGTATTTTTTCACATTTGCTCAGATTAATAGAAACCGTTTAAAAAAAAAAAAATTGACATATTGTGAAGATTTCACACATTTTCAAAGATGCCCCCTATTGGACTATGGATTTAGAATTTTCCGTTTCCTGATCATTATAACATCATTTTATTTTCTAGCAAAGCCCATGATGACTGGGCGATATAGAATATAATACACATACCAATCCCTTAAATTTGTTCTGTAGATATATGTTATACATCTCTACTTCTAAACTATCAAAAAATGAAAAAGTTATTAAACACCTTTGACTTTAAACTTGCTTCCCGCCATTTGGGGCTTACCATTGTCAGTGAAAATGTTCTGGTCTCTTGGTGAAGCTGTTTCTGAATTAGGCGTGGCATAATTTGTCAATATTGTGGGTGTGATACCACAAAATATAAATTGAGTCGAATGAATCAGAGAAGAAGATAAAAACAAAAAGGAGAGGGGTGGGAGGACGAAGGGAAATCAATTTTGTTAACCCCAAAAGCATGAACAAAAACTGCCAAATTGTCAAGATGTTCAGGACGACATAGATGTTCGTATAATTATAAAGAACATCAATGTATCCTTAAACATGGCAATACAATCTGACCATCATGTAGTTACACCGAGTACTGTTGAAGGAGACTTCCAGAACAAAGCAAGTAGAGGAATTTATCGAGCGGATCGATTTCTTAAAACTTCATGAGTTGAAAATATTAAGTGAACAAGGTCTCCTCCCACATTTCGCCCATACTTAGTCCTGTCCAGGCACACAGAGAATAGACTCCGTTCTGGCACGAGATGTCTACAAACCTATCACTCTCAATCCTGTGATTTTAAAGGCTTGGTGCTGAGAGTTTACTGCTCATTCTCGGTCCTGGAGTTTGAAACTCTGCTGTATATGCATAGAGTATAATTATCTGTATTTCTTGCGTTTAGTGTTGGATTTCAAATTCTACTATGCTCAAAGTAAACCAATATTTCTTGCGTTTTGTGCTGGATTTCAATTCTACTACTTGTGCTGAGTATTGGAATTTCAAATTGTACAATGCTCAAAGTAAACCTTATTTCTTGCCTTGGCATCCAAATTTCAAATTCTACTAACTTTAAAGTAAACCCTGTACTCTTGCGCTCAATAATGGAATTTCAAATTCTACTATGCTGAAAGTAAACCTACATTTCTTGCGCTTGGTATTGGAGTTTCAATTTTTTTTATGCTTAAAGTAAACCTGTATTTCTTGCGCTTGGCACTGGAATTTCAAATTCTACAACGCCCAAAGTAAACCTGTATTTCTTGCGCTTGGCACTGGAATTTCAAATCCTACAACGCCCAAAGTAAACCTGCATTTCTTGTGCCTGGTATTGGAATTTCAAATTCTTCTTATTGCACTCTATTACTTGCGAGAAGTTCGAGACATAGACAATCAGTGAAGAAACTCATATTGCGGGGCTAAAATATCGGAATGGCTTTCCGCAGTCTCATTTAAGCGATCAAATATTCAGCACAAGCTAACAAACCGCTTTAGAACATCTGGTGCCGTTTGATGAAAGGAACGGGAGACAAAATTGCACTAAGTCATCGTTTTCTGCATCAGTTTGCCGTAACAGGTGGTTTCCGTGCACCTGATGAGTAATTCAAGACCATTCAATGACTGCGTGAAATGTTAACACACTGGCGAAGAGGAGAGAAGGTCGAATCATTGTGGTGATACACAGTCATTTTATGTGTAAAGCAGCGACACATTCAAATGCTGTATTATATAAAACAAAATAAAAATGAAAAACAAAAGAAAACAAAAACAAAAACAAACAAAAAAACGAAATTAAATCATAATATTCTTTTAAAAGTCCATTGCTCAGCACACGACGGGCCTTGCTAAGACCATCCTGCAAGGTACTGTAAATGGGAGCCTAAGAAGGGGAAGGCAGAGAAAGAGATGGGAGGATGACATCCAGGAGTGGACCGGAATGGGCCTGGCAGAGTCCCAGAGAGCGGCGGAGGACAGAGACAAATGGAGAAGGGTGGTGGCAAGGTCTTCACGGGTGCCCCAACGATGCTTGTCGTCAAGGGACAGGTGAAGGTGAAGGAAGGCTCAGCACAGTCTACTTTGTGAGGCCTCATAGAATTTTTTGACTGATAATGATATAGCTTCCGAGAACACCGAGCATGCCAGATTATCCCATGTACCTAATTAAAGTTACGCCAGTTTTGCACATAGCCCTAGGAGTGACTTCTTATCTTTGTGACAGCTTGTCAAACGGTAACTGTTGAAAAAAGTCACGATTTCTTTTCTTGTGAATGCCTATAAATCGTCAGTTCAAATGTCTTTTGTTATCAATGCTTCCATAAGTTCGGCAAACAAAGCTACAACAGTACCAGGCAAATATTAATGGACAGCCAGAAACTGACAGACTTGTAACTTAATAAAATGCAAACAACAAAGCTTATTAAATTGTCCATTTTATGGGCGATAGGAAGAGGAGATTCGGTTTTATACTCCCATCACAGATATCAAGACTAAGTTCTATCGTTTCATTGCTATTTTCCCCGAGTCTCACTGCCTTCAGGTTTGTAAGTAAAACTTACTGCCTTTCTATTCAAAACTGAGACTATCTTTCTGTTAGTAACTGAGAATTAATGAGTCTTCCCTTAGTAATTTAGAGCCATTGATTTTTTTTCATTTGTAACTTAAAACTTGCTTTGTTTTCTTTAGTAGTTCAGAGCTTTCTACCATCTCATTCGAGATATAGAATTCACAGTCATTCTAATCGCCACTGATTGTTTCTAAGCAATAACTTACAATTTTTGTGTTCGCAACTCAGGGCTAACTATTTCTCTCCACCTTTAATGAATGGTTAATTCATCCTTAATTTCATCGGCACGTCTTTCGACCTACATGCCTGATTTGAAGACACTCTTTGAATCAGCTGAGATAGATAGATAGATAGAGAGAGAGAGAGAGAGAGAGCGAGAGAGAGAGAGAAAGAGAGGGAGACAGACAGACACAACGAGAGAAACACAAAAGAGAGGCAGATGATGACCAGGTAGAGGATAGAAAGGCATTTAGATGAATAGATCTTGTCTGAAGAAGAAAACATAATAGAAATCAGAATAAGTTTCCGCCAATGGGTGAGGCAAAATCCTGAAATAGACAGATACAATGTAGACTGGGCTCATTTGGAATCTCTCACTGCTCAAGTAGTGGTAGAAAAACATTCGTGTGTTCGTCATTATGACATTCACTGATAAAGATATTGAATGCCTTTGATTACATTATGGAACACTCTGTATTGTGAGCACAATATTATGCTAACATGACAGGTCATTGCACTGTTGGCAGCTTTAGTTTATTCACTCTAAATAGCCGCTCACAGCGGTGACCAAGTTTAACATTAAGTCTCCGTTATGGTATAAACCACTGCTTCAAATCTTACTGACTCAGTCCCGATACGTTTACATGATAGGAAGTCTGTCTTTGTACTTGTAATTCTAACAGTTATTTGGTATATGACAGGAAGTGAAACACGCCTATAAGTTATGGCTTTGTTGTGTACCCTGCATAGCTACGGAGTGGGTCATTCAAAAATTGTAACAGCAATAGTAACAAAGCTAGAAAACATGACGAAGTAACGATCTATGTATTTTAACTGAGAAGATGGGATATTGTGTGCCACACTGCACAATCTGGTTTCTACTAAGACGCTGCCATGCGTATGGCCAGACAGAGAATTAGAACATGTTAACAAGTCTGTAATAGAGCACAGAGCGTTGTTCAATAACAATACAATATAGTCAATCTGTGTTCTGCCAGGAAATCTTCAGCCATAGCAAGACGTGCCATGGAAAGGATGTTAGCTGGATAGGCTTGCATATCAGGCAGCAAATGAAATGGTTAGATTAGATCACACAAATAGGCTGTCAAAATGCGCACAGGCACGAACAGAAAGGAATTAAATTTAAGCTAGAATAGAACATTACAAGAAAAAAGAAACTTACATGAGCGCATAAGTTAAGCGCATTTCAGAAAGCTTGCGCAAAAGGCTTTTTTACCCCCCTCAAAATTAGATTCACATAGCAAACATTTTATCAGAAAAGGTAAAGGAAATTGATTAGAGCTTAAAAATACCAGATTCAGAGCATTCGTAGATAGAAGCTTGCCCAAAATAGAACATTTTCAGAATTCGCGTCTTACATTACTGCTACATTACACACAAGAAAAGCACGACAAGGATTCCCAGATGTATTCAGGTAGCTATGAAGCGGGTAGTGTGAGAGAAAACTAAAAAGGTTTTACCTGGGGTGCCGTTAGAATCTTCTTGAAAACCCTTGTTCACATGGCCGTCAGTGGCATTAGCAGGCGGGGACTCTGACAGCCATCGAACCAATCAACAGTAAGACATCCACAGTGCCAATCAATCACATTTAGTGGTGGGTGGAGTCATGCGGGTGGGTGGAGTCACACAGTTAGTGCAGGATAAACATGCAGGGCGTTGGGAAGGGGACGTGCGGGGGGAGGGGGGAGTGATGGTCGTGAGGTGGGAAACAAAAAGTAAAAATGCAAAATAAAACGTGCACATTTGAAATAAAGAGGAGAAAAAAAAAATGACCCGTAAAAGAAACAACAAAGAAAATACCGAAATTACGAAACTGCAAAGACAACATACACAATGAAAAAAAAAACAAAGTTACATTTGATGCAAAAATTAGTCATAAATATACGATGCATAAGAAAAAAAAATTAGTACGAATGAATGTCAACGTAGAAAATGTGTTAACTTATCTGAAAAATAAATGACCCAATATAAAACCATATATTTTATTGTATTTAATTATGAAAAAAATGACTGAATTAATTATGAAATTTTTAATGATCTCATTCTACATCCAACAAACATGCAGTGCATGTAAAAATCAATAACACAACTGAAATAAGGAACGACGACAAGCAAGTAACATCAATGATATACATGTATTTAATATACTTTTAGCAACAAGTGATATACAATTACAATATAAATTAGCAATAGATAAATCGGTCGATCAATATGCAATGGCGGCTGCATTAAGTAAATAAATGAACAGCACCGATACAAAGTCAACATAAAATCTCTTGAGCTGTTATGTGTCCGTCTTACTAAAAACTCCTACTAAGGGCTTATTTTACTTCCTCCTATCGCATTGTTGTTTGTCTTTATTTCGCTTAGTCGTTATATCCCTTCCTGTTGTTCAAGGGTTATCTCCTTTAATTTTGACAAAAAAACTATATCCCTTCCTCGTTTTGAAAGCTTATCCCCCTTGCTTATGCTTAAGTTAATTCCCTTCCTGCTGCTGAAGAGTTATTTGTAAGGGACAATGTCTTTGCTACTGGCAGGGCAGTTCAGAACAAGATTTTTAAAATTAGTTACATCGTATCATTGTGAGTGTATGTACTAGTACCTTGCTCCAAACTGCTGAATCGATGGCATTAAGTACATCGCTAGATGTATTCCCACACAACGATCTAAGGATCATATTTCTCTGTGTTTATCAAAATTACAAAGCTATGTGACTACATGATCAACATGCTCATAACATTTGTTAGTTATGCACTTCTGTTTTTGGTGGGTGCACCTCTGCTGTTTAGAGCTTTTAGGTAGAAGCAAGACAGAAATGTTTATGACTGTCGTGAATGCAACAAACTAATTATTCACACTGTGTCTGTAATTTAGGACAGAGGACATTAACAGTAGACTTCAGCCTTGGCAATGATTATCCGGTTTCATTTGGGCCCTACTAAAACCGTTCATGGACATGAACGCTACGATACAGTTGGTGCTATCTCAAGAGTCCTCATCATGTCAAAAATATTAGTGTGCATCAATCTGCGTCCCTGCAATTTGAGGACATAGAAGAATTTCCGAATACTTTACTATGTCTGTCTAGTCTTACGTCTTCTAAATGCTTGTACAATGAACCGCTTTGACCACCAACCAAATCACTTCCCTCTGTCAGATACAAGAGGTATAACACAAGCTTGTAAAGAAGGCAAAAATTATCATTATTATTATTATGTCTTGTTATATAAAACATGAGGAACGGAAAATTCTGAAAACAATTCGCTTCATAAAGGAAATATTTCGTTCTTATTGCGAAAATGACTCCATAACGTTTTGCCTGGCGTGATTCAAACAAAAATAAAAGTGACTGTTTCCTTCTTCATAACGCTTGTCACACCCCTTGTACTCAGTAACGGGAAGTATCTCGGCTGGCTGTAACACTGGCTCAACAAGAGGACTTTCCAGAAACAATTTTTAAGTCTAACATCTTTAACATGGCGGTTTTTGAAATACGTATTATTCTGACACTGTGAAATGGTCAACAATTTCATACTTTTACGATCTTTTCCTGTATGTTGTGAACGCTTAAACCTATAATCTGTTTTCTCCTGTTTTCATTTTATAAGTTGGGAAAACAAATCAACAACAGCGGTACGACAATGCTAGGGTTCCACAGGAAACCAACTGAGATACACACATAATTATACAATACTCTATAGTTGGATGTAAACACGGATGGTACAGTCCATGCATACGATAGGAGGGGGGTGGGGAAGAGAATCTGTGCTTATACCTCCGTCGCCTATCAGAGCTACCTCTATTGTGTCACCCATATCTTCGGTAGATTCACTGCCATCTTGATCATAGCTTAGAACTACAGGGCCTGAAAGTAAGGATTGGTATCACAATCACAGCTTAGAACTAAAGGGACTGAAAGTAGAAGGACTGGTGTCACAATCATGGCTTAGAACTACAGGGACTGACAGTAAGGATTGGTATCACAATCATGGCTTAGAACTACAGGGACTGAAAGTAGAAGGATTGGTATCACAATCATGGCTTAGAACTACAGGGCCTGAAAGTAAGGATTGGCGTTAATATCATAGTTGAGGACTAGCTCTTTATTTAGAGCCACGTTGCATACAGGACCTGACAATGAGGATTGCAAAATATTTTTAACTTAAAAGTACATAGAAAATAAGGGCTGGTATCATTATCCTAGCTTAGAACTACAGGGCCTTAACGTAAAGAGTGGTCTCACAATCATAGCTTACATCCATAGGGATTCAAAGTAAAGAATAGCGTCATTACCCTAGCTTAGAGCTATATGGCCAGAAGGTGACTGACGCCATTTCCTGGCTTAGAACTGCAGGGTCCTACAGTATGGATTGGTATCACAAGCATAGCCTACACTCATGGGGCCTCAAAGTGACTGATATCATTTTCATAACTAGGAATTACATAACCTGATGGTGACTGGCATTACTTTTGTAGCTAAGAACTGCAGGCTCTGACAGTATTACCAATCACAGGCATAACCTACATTAACCGGGCCTGAAAATGACTGATATCGCTTTCATAACCAGGAATTACATAGCCTGATTGTGACTGACATTACTTTCATAGCTTAGAAATGCAGGGTCTGACAGTATTACAGATCACAGGCATAACCTACATTCACGGGGCCTGAAAATGACTGATATCACTTTCATAACCAGGAATTACATAGCCTGATTGTGACTGACATTACTTTCATAGCTACTGCAGGGTGTCGAAGTCAGGACCGTACTAGAATATTTAGATCTACAAGGCCCCTTCAAGAGACAACACAGCTGCGAAGCGCCGGGCATGAAAGTATGGTCTGGTATTGTCACAAAAGCTAAGAAATGTAGGATCCACAGATAAGGCCTGGCATCATTCTGTAGCACAGCAGAACAACAGTTGCAAAGATGTGAACAAGGGAGTAGATTTACAAATCAACAACACGAAAGAAAATCAATTCAACGCTGCTGTGGTAGTTGGTAGTTTCCAGCGTAGATGATATCAGAGCTGGTCAAAACAGCCTATTGGATTTCTTCGATATCAAAGCCTCAGTAATCTGCTTGCAAATTTGATACATATTTTTTTGCTTGCACATTCCTTGTCAGCTAAAGTATGCGCGTTATCTTAGAATGAAAAATTTTGAAGCGGATTTAAGTAGTTCTGAGCTGTGAAAAATGTCTGGCAGCCAGGTCGGAATGAGTGGTAAGTGGCTGGAATCGAATATCGAAATCAGGAGTTGCAGATGATATCGATGGTTTATATATTGTCTAATAAATTAAACGAACATCTGTCTCTGAGTACGAAATGTTGCTCTTATGGACAGATTGTACATTTTATCAGCACACAGTGAGCTGACTGTGTAGATTTCAGTGCTAAACTGCCGAGTTTTCTTCTGGTTATGGTCGGTGCTGAAGGGTCACCCTCGGTCTTTGCAAGCCGCAAACATCTCTGTCTACAAGCTAGCTAGTTTAAAAGCATTTTAACCACACGCAAGTGTCTGAATTATGGATTTACGCGATAGCAAATGCCTCAGTATGGTGGGAAATGAACATACGAGTCACGACTCATTCTGACTGACTGCGAGACATATTAAATGCTGCACTTGAAGGTCGAGGAGCAGACCAGTGGTAGCAGCAGTGACAACTTGACAAGCATGGATCGGTAAAATTTTATTTATGTTTTTATTCATTTTATTTGTACACAAATGGCAAACGTCAAAGAAGTCTTGTGAATGTTTACATGGTCTCTGAAAGTTGACTGATATGGCCATAAGACTTGTGTATTTTTATAATCTATTTACCACTCTGCGTTATCTTGTTAAATTTTCCATTAAAATTTGGTAAACGTTTTAGACCAAGCAGCTTAGAAAATCTGACTGGACTCGGAAAAGAGCTTGTCAGCATACGCTTTCTTCTAATCCATTCCTTAAATTTTCTGAACTCTTAATGTTTGATGCTTACCACTTGAAATCACATACGAATTAATTTCTTTCGCCACACGTCTGCGTTGTTTCTCCACTGTTCCACGGCATTTCCCGTTTTCTTGCAAATCCACTTCAAAATGATCAATATTGTCAAATCTCCCCTCTTTCATCCCATTTTCTAAAAAAATAGGGTTTTTTTTATTGGAGGGGGGGGGGGGTAAAGTTTTTATCCGTCCTATGTATCAGAAAAGAGTTAATGTGTTACTGAAACTATAACAATGGTCTCAAAAGAATAACTGCATCTTGTATAACGCGCTGACTCAGAACGCTCTTTTATGAACGATTTTGATAAGAATATTTCGTTTTGTTTTCTTTAGATTTTGAAATTACACATCGTTGTTGGACATTCTCTCAGAAATTTTACGCGCCGTTCCAGTTTCAGATATTCCAAAATGCTGCAAAACAATTCTTCAGTGGTTAAACAGAGTTAAGCTGCAAATCGAGGTAATGGACACATCTGTTAGACATTCAAACATTTAAAATCACAACTGGACAAGCGACATGAGTTGCAGTGAGACAGGGTGCTGCTACAGAGGTACCAACTAGACTGGGTGACGTCATATATTCTGTTCTCTTGAGCTGCCATATTTATGAGATTCTCGCTCTGTTTGATAAAGAATATGACAGACAACTTCAAAACAGTTTATAAAATAATTTTATTACCAACATCATCTAAGCATTTTTGGCGTGTGACATCATGGTTTTTAGCTGCATCTTCAGTCAATGCAACATGGACGCCACAGTTAATCGGACGGATATCGAGACAAGCTTTGGCACATCTACAGTAACACACTTGATACATTATGGGATTGAGAAAAAGATTACCTTTTTTAGGGTACGATCTTACAGTTGCTTTGCACAAATTAAGTCCATTACAAAATGGCGACTGAGGATTTCCAAACTAGATCTAGATCTATGATGGTACTTCTGTAGTATCAGTATTCTGTCCCTTGAAGGGGCGACGGTTGGGAGGAGGTGGGGGGGGGGGGCATAGGTAAAATGTGACACAA
>JBCAUA010032647.1:0-12254 GCA_038406235.1 Peronia verruculata | reverse complement strand
ATATTTGCATCTGATTTCTAAACTTATAAAAGTACTGTGTATGTGAAGGTTATACCGATGACTATTCGAACGGATATTAGGCAAATTAGATGGTTTTTTGGTTGATCTTAATCATGCAATTTTCTAGCAAGATATTCAGATATGGAAGAGAAGGTTTTCAAGTAATATTAAACATTAACATAGCAGTTTGATTAATGTTGGGATCAGCTGTTTATCATAACCATGTTTAATTATGATATTCCCATCGTTGTAAATCAATTTCATTGTAGCACTATTTAGCAAAGTTCAGCGTATTTAAAAAAACAAAAATACACATTTAAAGCTTTTGCACAAAATCCTATGCTTATCTCTCCTTTTCCTAGGAGTTTGCTTTAAGTGAGAGAAAAACAGAGATAACAAAAATGTTTTAACATGTTTGCGTAAAGGTTGTGCTTTATAAAGCGTAGATCGTCATGGGTGAAGAAAATATAACGCACTTGGGAACTGATGTTTTTCCGCTTTATGAGATAATGTTAAGAGTCAGATTTTCTGGCCCATTAAAGGAACGGATGACAGTGAAAGTTTGCTAAATGCAAACCTTTAGATTAAATGCAGCTTGTATAGTAGTTCTCATTTAAACCTCTCTTTCAAATTCATTTTCAGCTGATACACTGGCGGCTATAAGTAAGTTGTTTTGATGTCTCGAAGAAAATCAATATTGTATTGAGATAATCAGGGTTCAAGAGCACTGAACGTGATTGGTATAATCATGTTACGCTCACTCAGGCAGCCATTATTAATTAGCGAAATGTATCGTGGTTCCAATATATATTTATAGATTTTTTTTTTCATGGACCTTTACTTGTTCCGGTCGTTTTGGTCTCTAGCAGACATTTTCCTTGAAGATTGGAATCAGGAAAAAGCAAAAACACACTCAATAGAGCTGGTATTTTTGATGGACTGGACCTGAATGGTACAGGCAAAAAATCAGACTTATCCGTGTAGGAAACACTATTAGTTTGTTTGGGCAGATTTTTTTCCCGCTTTATGTTCATTCTCAGATGGTCAAAGTTGCACAAGACATTTGATGTCTATAGAGGCAATCGAATTCACTGCAATTCTCTTTATTTTGAAAAGCCGTTGCTTAAAACAAAATAGTTTCTATTCCTTGACCACCAGAGTCTTACTGACGATGAATACCTCAGTTTTAATGTCATATACATTTCAAAAAGACCGTAATCGTAACAGGAACTGAACTCCATACTGACAGACTAAGTATTTAAAGGCCTGTAGGAATAGACAGATGCCTGCTAATGTTAAATTAAAATTCTTATATGTGAAATAATGAATTTCAATAGCTTTAAAAATAATTTTCACTTATACGAATAAATTCCCTAGTGAGAGTGAAAAACGGAATTAACTTTCCACTGTGGAAACCTCCGACTGCAGAAAGAAAATTATGCAATATTTGTGTCTTTTTTTTTTTTTTTAATATGGTCTATCGTCATTAGGATGTTGTCTGAACATAACAGTTTTTATTCTTCCTATTACCCGAAATTTCTAATAATTACACCAGGGAATAGTAGTTTCAATGTAGAAACATCTTCCGTACTGTTTTTTTGGTGTTTTTTTTCTCCTTCCACCACTACCAGCCTGTGAAACCCCTCAACAAATCTAAATATGGGGCAATTATTTCGTTTTAAAGTTATATTTACAAACTCAGAATATTGATTATGAAGCTAGTAGTCTCGCAACAGATGGAATATGTAAATTTTGAACATTTTTGTTTTTGGGCACAAGTGAACTTTTTATGAAAATAAGCAATAGAACTCAATATATCTGTATGAAAACTAAGCTGTCCCTTGACCGCATGCCTGGTTCAGATGAAATGTGACAGGTTTTTTGTTAAAAAAAGAAGAGCTGTGAATAATTACTGTGATTTAGCCTGATTTCTTAACTGCTAGTATTGTCAGCTGAATGATCTTTGCAAAGATGTCAACCTCTAGCCACCAGAATGAATCCAGTCAGAGAAAATGGCTCTGCTACTGAAATGACATGACAGATTATCTATGCGGAGCACAAAATTAGCTCAGCAGTCAGTATTAAAGTATCTGCAGTACGAATTATAATTACAATATACGCTAACGTGAACATAGTTCTTCGCCATAAGATAAGGAAGTTGTAGAGTTTTCGAAAAATGTCGGTTCTGCAGTTCATAGTGGACATGCTTTCATACACCCATTCACAGGGAATTACATGTAAACAAACAACATCAACAATGGCAACAAACAAACAAACAAAAAAGAAGAGGAAGAAGAAAAAAGCAGCAAGGAACAAAAACAAAACAAAACAAAAACAAAAAACAAAAAACTCCTGACTTTAGATGACAACATCTACTCAACTCCCCCCCCTCCCCTCCTCCCCCTTCACAATACGCCCACACTTTAATGAAATCACCACCAATGATACTTTCTATTTGCAATTCTGCTGCAGCTGCCTACGTTAACTCGAACTGTGTTGAGAAGCATGTTGGTTCTCGTGTGGCTCTCTGCACTTCTTAGCTGATACTCTGGATCAGCTCCCATGTCGGTCGGGGCCACTTTAATCTCCGCCCCCAATGATCCTTTCTCCACCCCCCCCCCTCTTCTCTCTCTCTCCATCTCTCTCTCTCTCTCTCTCTCTCCCTCCCTCTTTCATTTTTAAAAGTTTGCAAGGCCTTTCCATGTCTGAAGAGCTCAAATTTCTCTAAGTTTCGGACAGTAATTTTCTCGAAACATAAGACCAAAATGAATCTTCTCAGAGCGGAAGTAATGATGCTGGGAGTTTAATAATATTGCTTGAAACAAGAAACCAACATGAATCTTATTATGTTTTGTTTTTAGTTTGTTACCAGAGGTCGAATTAGGGCTGATGATGCTGTGAATTAGGATATTGTTTTTTGTTTTTGCTGCTTTGTTGAGGAAAACTATTGATTGTACTGTTAAAAACAGGCACCGATGATGGTTTTTTTTTTTTATCCATGCTTTAAGATCTTAATGAAGAAGAACCAGAGAGGATTGGAGACTGTTTGAACATTACACGGCATGAAGAATTAAACAGAAACACATCAATAATATTCCGCACACTTTAGAGATAAAACGTATACATCCCTTGTTACATGTTCCATACGCCCAATTGATCAGATTACCAAGCAGCTACCGCCGTCGGACCTTCCAACAAAAAGCTTAAAAGGAGGGGCAGGAGAAGGAGAAATGTATGTTACAAGGAAGTGAACAGACCTTTTTAAGTTCATTAGATTGCTAAATGTGTGTGTCACATGATACATGACTAGATAATTTTCAAGAAAATATGAAAGTAACCATGAAATATGTCGAACGAACAAAAGTGTAGTTGTACCACGCCATTGCTGTTTGAGGTAAAAGGAGAAGGTCCCCTCTTTAAAATCTCTGCTGGATCCGTTTTACATCTAAAAATGTTAAGTTCCTAAACAAAATATGGACTAATAATTATGTTACAACAATCAATCACGAAACAACAGAAATACAAAATCATTCTTTTCCCGTACCTTTTCCCCACCAAAATAACCAAGCCTGTAATTTGGACCCCAAGTGTTTACTTTTCCAACTAGGACAATAGAAGAAATGAGCAAAATAATTTCAGGCAAATTCAAGCAGTGCTCGCGCTTTCTTCTGACCTGCATGGATCACAAGCTTAGCTCTTAGAGAAGACACTTGGAGAAGTGAAAAGTTTATCTGACGTGTACAAAAGATAAAGAGCTAGAGGAGAAAAGATAACTTCAGCAACGCTTTGCCATCTATCTTGAACTTGGATAAATGAGATTGTCAGACCCCACACATGACGCTCTGCAGGAGGCAATGGACGTGTTTTTTTTTTTCTCAAGCACTTATATTACAATATGGCTTTCATCTGCTGCAGGTAGAGCCCACGTCTTCAGGTTCCAAAATATAGGAAATTATGTAAGTCCAGTTACATATCACCGTGTCAGTATTGCTCTGTTTATTTATCTTTCTTCTCCACGGTGTTCTGTCGTATCATTCCCAATGAACCACATTGCTGTAATCTTTACGTGATATAGATATTGTTATTCTCATGTAGCCCATGACTCTCCATACCCTTCTTAGGCCAAAAATGACAGATGTGAAAGGGTACAGACAGAGAGAAAGAGAGGGAGAGAGAGGGGGGAGAGAAAGGGATAGCGAGAGAGAGAGAGAGAGGGAGAGAGAGAGAGAGAGAAGGAGAGAGAGAGTGAGAGACGAGATGAAAATAAGTATTTAAGAAGTGAGAGAGGACGTGGAGAGGGAGGGAAATAATAAGACACAGGTTGGTAGATTTTAAAAAATAACTGGTTTTGTGGATGCAAAGATGTAAATGGTAAATAAAACTACTTATCGCAAACTGCCATTCATTTAGTCATACCATTTAGTGGTACTGGATATAAACGTTTATCGGCCCATTCTTCCTACTTCGATTACTGTCCATTTGTCATGCAGACTCTCCATCTTTATCTCAGATATGAAGAATATGAGGATCATTAGAATCTTTCGAAAAAAGAAACAATCATAATAATAATCTCTTTTTCTTTGTCAGGCTGGAATAATTTCCACACACATCATATAGGTAGAGAGGCAACATTTCAGGCATGTATACCTCTCATTCCATGCATTGGCACTTACATCATGAAGTCAGACAGCTCTTTCTGATGAGTAGATTAACCAGTTATCCCTCCAAGGGGTTCCTTTACCAAATAAGAGGCAGCTGAAAAGTATTTCGTGAGTTTCTAGATTGCCCTATTTCTGCATCGTAAAGCCCTGCGGGACGCGATCAGTTGATAACCAAATTGTGTTTCTGTAGAGATCACTTTTTATTTCCCTGTGTAGTGCCAGTCTATCGTGACGGTCTGAGATAAATTGGAGCGTCCATAAGCCTTTAACTGTTCACACACCATGAAAATGTTCAGCCTGTCACAGGTCCCTGGCGCCTCTGGGAGGCAGAAGCGATTCCTTTCCACGATCAATAGGGAGTATCATCCTCTCTTCCATGGTTTCTACGAGTTTGTGTGGGTGAGATGTGATTGCGTTATACTGAGTAATGTGGGCCAATCAAGAAGAACTGAGTCACGACAATAGACAGTATACTTATATACTGTACTTTAATCCCAGAAGTAGAATTACAGAGTTAGTAAACGAGAACGTTTAAGTCATTACTAATGATATTGGTAAATGACAACTGAAACTAAAGCTTGTTAGTCAGTGGTAGGGTAATACAGTATGAACCCCAATTAATATGATTTATTAATCCACAATACAGTATACTATAACCTTTTGTTATACAGCTTTTGGGCGGAAAATATCCGTGAGCAAGACAAATGGAAAAGACAAGAATCTATCAGGAAAATGAATAAAATTGTCATATGAAATCATTATACCATTGGCGGTCTTTATCAAAAGCTTAACCTTATGGGGGAGGTTTCCATGCAACCATTTCATAACCAATTGAAATATTGCGAAAGAATACGGTGTGTTGCATTCAAGAACTCCTTGTGATCGTCACAGTAATTAATTTCTGTCCTCAGCCGCACACGTATCCAACTGAGGCAACATTCCTGGAGTTTGCCTTGTTCTAATGCAGTCAGTGTTTTTTTTTTGTTTTGTCTGCCTTTAGTGAGAATGTGTCTTAATATAATGGTGTTAATTGAATCTCTTTTCTGAGAACAAGTAAAGTTTATATTCCCTTATCCTCCTATCTAATGCTGAATATAACACGCTTTATGAGGGAGGGGAGGGGTATCGCAATTTTAACAATTCAATCGGATTAAGCAAAAGAGTGATGAAACAAAAAGACTTACTAGAAAGGTTGCCATAATAACGCCGCCATCTTGGATTCTAGCCCGTCTGACATGACTGTCTTTGAAATCTGTCTCCTTAACCAAATTACAATGGAACTTCATAGAATTTAAGAAACATATTATTTTACAACGTTAATAATGTTTTCAGATCTTCTCATGCAAAAGCATTTTTGAAAATGCCATTTAATGCCACAGTATAGTCCATAATTTGGCATCCATTTCTCTTTCTCTGTCTGTCAAACCACTTTCATTGTGGTAGCTATTTCACAAATATTCCCTGAAGCAGAAGAAATATAAGAGGATGCCATTCTTCATAGGAGGTAAAAGTTTTTATATCAGGGGGTGGGGACGGGTAGGGGGAGGGAGGCTTGGTGAAAGCTTACACTGATATTCTATATGACAATGAGTCTAATTCTTCGCAGAATGATCACTCATCACCCATGGCACTGGGGTTCAAAATACTACTAGAAGAGGTCAACATCAACGCTTATGCATCTTTTGCCTGGATCCGATCACTTGGATATGAGCTATCATTGCATATAGCCACCAGATGGAACCAAATTCTGGGTGACAGTGGACCAAGAGATCCTTTGAACGATCATGGATCAAATACGTTAGAATGGACGTGTCCACCTTTTAGTGTAATTTTTATATTCAGAAAAGGCCTTTTAATAGAAAACCAACACTGAAAATCAATTTGGGGGGGGGGGGGAAATTGAGGACACCTTTTCCCTGCCCCCCTCACCCCCCCCCTCCCCCCCCCCCCCCCCCCCCCCCCCCCCCCCAACATTTCTTTACGTTCTAGAAAATGGATGCCATGCAAAAGTGAATTACATTTTCGAGATTCTTGTACTGCAGTGGAATCAGTAATGGTTCGGAATTTTTGTTGAAGCAGATTATTTTTTCAAAAATTTTATTCTTGCCGTTTGTCATAGGTCTTGAATGTGATTCTTAATTGTAATTTTGGCCCAACAATAAATAAATTTCTTTTTTTCTCTCTCTCTGTTTTCATTGGGTGACACAGAACAGCCTGTGGTAAAGTGCTTCACCCTGTTTCCGCTACGTTTCAAGTGTATTTTTGCGAGCACTTGATGTACTGCATAGCTTGCTTTGTTTTGAATAATTGTTATAGATACTGCCTTCCCTCTGATCCTGGAAATATCCGGGAGCCAATTGCTACCCCCAGCTGACACCACATTAAAGCCAAGAGCAAAAAACATGCACAAATACAGCATATTATAAATAAAATTGATTTATGTGTCTGGATTTTTTCAAAGAAGAATTTTTCTCCCAGATTTTCCAGCCTTTAAATAAATAGAGGACACACAATTAAATTTTTGAATGAGTGAGTGAGTGAATGAGTGAATGGGCCAGTGGGTGAATGAGTTAATGAGTGAGTGAGCGGGTGAGTGAATAACTGAGTGTGAGTGAGTGAGTGAATGAGTGAGTGAGTGCGTGAGTGAGTGAGTGAGTGAGTGAGTGAGTGAATGAGTGAGTGACAGAGAGAAACAGAGAGCGAAAGGAGAGTATCAGAAATAAGAAAATAAGACTGGTGGAATTATCTCTTGTGATGAGACAAGTAAAGAAAGAGAATGCGAAGTGCATTGACTCGTAGTTAATAGAAAAATGATCAAAGCTGTCGGAGCTCTACGGTCAGCCACAGATGAGACACTGGTAGTCTTGGCATTCCCCATTTAATCACAGAGGTTAGATGTTCTTGAGCTCACCGGTCACATCACACGTAATCATTGTCGCTTTATCTTATGCAGGTATTGGTAATAAGGTTATCAAAGACAAATCGATCCAGCCGGTGAGTCAGTGAGTGAGTGAGTGAGTGAGTGAGGAAATAAGTTCATGAGTGCGTGGGTTCGTCAGTGAGTTAGGAGTGAATGAGCGAGTTGAGGAGTGACTGATTGAGTGAATGAATAAGTGAAAAGTGAATGAGTAGGCCTAAGTGAGTGAATGAGTAACTGACTGAAAGAGTATGTTTGAGCCCCGAGTGTGTATCTCAGAGACTGAGTTAGTGGGGAATAGTCGAAGACATTCTTCTGACAAAATTGTTTATGATTTCTAGATGGCATTTGATTGTAGCCCATTCTTAGTTTTTTTTGTTTTTTTTTTTAAATTTGCGTTAGATTAGACATCGCTTTGGTTCATTTCTATTCCTATGATTCTGTGAACGACTTTTTAAAAAAAATATATTATTTCATTTTTGTGACTGTGATACATTATAACTCTGTCAATATGGCAATTCTGTAATGTCACTCCTGCATGTATCCAATTGGAACTGGACCTAGGGCTGATAAATACTACGATAGAACGAGTTTATGAGAAAGAAATATTTTCCAATTTTTCGACCCATCATTGAGAGCCCAGACTGTTGAGTGAATAGGCAGTTTTTCAACGCCAACTTACTGAAAACAATTCAATTACAGGTCCATTAAAACTTGTGTGGGAATGTACTCAAATGCCTCAAAGGTGTAGGACGTTTCTTATTGTGGTGTGGCAATTAAGCATTGCCACAGGCAAAGAGGAAGTAAAGAGGTTTTAAAGACTTTTTGATCCGGGCATTTTCTGGGAGTTTTCTGGTGTTCAGACTTGTCTGGAGGAGACAGTCAAATGTGGAAAGACATTTCTAAATCAGGAAATACGTCTCTTGGGCATTGGGATTTCCGACTTTAAACTTGCCAAAGGTTCCACAGTTTGCATAATGTATTCATAGGACCTTCCGTTTTCGAACATTCCAAAGAGCTTAAACGTGACATATGGGTTTAGGAGGCCAAGGAGTCTCTGAAGCAGAATGAGAAACTTATTCATCACAACCTGTTTCGATCTGGTGCACTGAAAACACGCGCGCTGCTTTACTGAGTTGACTAACCACATTTCCAGCACAGCAGAGAAGGGTTTCAGGGCGAATCGCGACAAACTCCGTTTTTGAAAAAAAAAATGAGTTATCCCCCTCAATACTGGGAATGGTGATAGTGCTACATGGTAAGGGCTCCCCTTTCCACCAAACTCAGCTTATCCTTCAAGAAAGTCTTCAGAAAATTCTAGTACTTAATGATAATAACTAACTACTGGAGAACAAATTGTCATTTTCCTCTAAACGGCCAAATTGGTGCTCATTTTGCCCCGAAATCCTTCTAATCTTTTTCATGCACCTGCATGGGTGTTAGAGCATTGTTGCCACTAAATCATTACACAATAGAAATAATACAGATGCATATACTGATGGCAGAGGTGAAATATTTCTAGATCTATTTGAACTTTCCAATTTTATTTTATTTTATTTTATTTTATTATTTTCCGTTTCATTTCCAGCAGTGCTATTGCTGCTGTCGTTGCTGAATATCGTTCAATATATATATATATATATATATACATTATATATATATATATACATTAAAGTTAAGTTGGCAAACGTTGTGTAACAAGGCATTACAGAAGTGACGATTCTTTTTCCAGCTACACAACATTAGCCTAGAATTTCCTGCGTAGGCAGAAAACAAAAACCATTCATCATTCTTATCCTTTCAGGGGAGGACAAGGCTTATCCACGCACCGTTCCGAGTCTGGTCATGCCGTTACAAAGGAAACAAAGTATGTGGTCAGGATGGCTGAGGATGGATGGGCGAATAAATCGTTGGACTCACTAATGGTCAGCTCACTGATACAGCGGCCTGTAGAGAAACAAAACAAAACAAAAACTGTGGCATCGACTTGAGTGACTCGAAACTGAATGTGATTTCAAGCTATTTGGAAGCAAAGTCCACACAGAGGATTTAAATTTTCACAGAAATCAGAGCGAGCAAATTAAGGAAACGTGTACGGTTGGACTATGGTCAAGATGTTCCTTCGGAAATGTGGACGCACACTAGTGGGGGAACACAGAATAAAACTCTAGGTAGATACTCAAACAAGAAAGGCAAATTAAATAAAATAAAATAAATTAAGACACACATGAGAAATGAAATTACTAGATACACCACAATCCACTGAAGCGGAAATTATAGATCTCAAAATGTCTTAACTCATATCCTAAAGCCTAACCATCCACCTTTAAAGATTTTCCTATTTCATTTTATGACTCCGTGTTGTTTCCATAAAATCTTTTTCCTCAGATGGAAAATTGAAAGAGAGGGAAGACAGAAATTGGACAATTTTTGAAGTAATAGTTTAACATAATATTAACATTGAAATGCATACCTTGAACAGAAAACTAGGAAACGTAAATTTTCATATAAAAGGCCTTGCTTTTTGATTGCAATGGCTGTTATGAACTTCTTCTCTGTTACATATTCTCAGAACCTAATACAATAAACAAACAACGAAGCACGGAAAAATAAGGAGAGGACATTCTGCACATCTCGGCAAACATGCATGTGTGTGTGTGTGGTGGGTGGGGGGGGGGGAGGGTAAAAACCAACATGCAATAACTCCTCTGAAGGAGGGCGTGCTCGCTATAAAACGCACAAGATCTCAAGTTGTCGTCTCTCTCTCTCTCTCTCTCTCTTCCGCTCTCAGTCTCTCTCTTTTATTATTTTTTTTATTTTTCTTTTCTGTAGTCTAGGCCTTGATGAGAAAGAGATGAAGGTGAGGTATTGATTTTGGAGGACTCTCCACACACTTGACACCGTTTTCTCCGAACCTGTCTTCTAATGATTGTCGTTACTTTTTTCACATATTCTGAAGATATTAAAATAAAAAAAGAATAAAATAATCAGTTTCAGTGAAAACATATTGCAATAGATCCTAGATGACAACATGAGAGTTGTATCTCACTGATCAATCCATAATTATTTCGTCAGTAGGTATTGTGCAGATTAGTCGTCTATGGTAGGTCGTAGTTATAAGATCATTGGAGAAAAAGAATAGAAAGCGAGGAAAGAAAGCGACTACTAAAAGGAGAGAGAGAGAGAGAGAGAGAGAGAGAGGAATCGAGCAAGTCAAAAGGTGGGGGAGGGGGTGGGAATGGTGGGTTTGGTAGGTGGGGGAGAGGGTGGGAATGGTGGGTTTGGTAGATCAAACAATCTATACACGACTCAATAGAAGGCCTTAAATGACCTACCACAATCGTAGCAACAGTTTCTACTTTTAACTGATACACCAGATATATTGACAGATGAAGTTGTTGACTAGCAATACCTAACTTGTGATACAGCATTTCAAATCTTGCTGTAGGTCGACCGTTCAGAGCATGTTAGAGTTACCGGTACCAGACAGCTATAGTTTATGATGAAATGCTACGAGCTCTATAAAAAAAGATGAGAGATGCGTGTAATTCGGGTACGATGAACGTCAGTAAAAAAAATTAACTGAAACCAAAAACCACTTCTTTCAATGAGATTAAAAAAAAAAAAATCCTTCTGAACTGTAGTTTATCTCTGCATTTTTCAACAACAACAACAAAAAAAAAAAAACAAAAACGGCACGGCAAAACAATAATATGCTATTATTAGCTGTTTTCTACCTGGCCATTAATCACATAATAAATGCATATTGTATAAATAAATATTAAACAGTGTGCAGATTTCAAAATAGGAGACCATTGTACTGAGTGAAAGTGCGAAGTCTTATTATGTATATATAACGTTTTCTTTTCAACACAGAATCGTTGTTTTCATTTTTCAAAGATAACTGAGGAAAGTTATATCTGAATTCTGTGCAGTCAGAGTTTTCTTACCGATCTGGACTTTTCGATAGCCAACATAATAAGCAGGCAGCTAGACCAGGCTCTTTTTAAATTACTCCAGTAATTTTACAAGAGTTATGTACAATAAGAAAAAAAAAAAAAAACTCAGACAGAGGGAAGATACAGACTTTACATCTTGCTCTCTTTATCATTATCTCTCATTTAACTTTACTGTTAACTCTAAATGTCCAGCATGAAATAAATTTAGAGTTTCATGTTGACGAAATTTACAACGGATATTTACCCTGATAGAACTCGTGGTTATTGCCGTGATTTCGAATTACAAATCCACTTGGAAACCTTCGTTTAATTCATTCCTTTCGGCATTCTTTCTCTGTCTCTGTCTACTCTTTTCTTTTTCACTCTCTTTCTCCGAGACCCATTCCTCAATTTAAGCAACTCGAGACACTGAATAGGTTTTCTGTACATCTGCAAATCTATCAAATTTGACCAGAAACATCAAAGCCCGACGATTCCATCCCCTCCTTCCAGCCCTTCAATTGTCGGTGTAGCCTTACAGAGTATGGCTTACTGATCTTCAAACTTCGATTACCATCCCTTTGTTGGCAGAACGTGAGCATTAAAGATTGACCTAGCTCTGTCTCTTTCTCTCTCTCTCTCTCTCTCTCTCTCTAATTTTCTGTTATCTATCTATCTATCTATCTATCTATCTATCTATCTATCTATCTATCTATCTATCTATCTATCTATCTATCT
>JBCAUA010032626.1:0-12254 GCA_038406235.1 Peronia verruculata | reverse complement strand
AATTAGCTATTTTCAAAAGCCTAAGGCTCCTAGAGTATTGAATGGAATTGTGTGAAAGTTTGCACATGAATAATATGGTCCTATCTAAAGGACGAAATGCATGGGGGTTTTTTTTTGTTTATATGTCATAGAATATTTTTTTATAAATTTTTGAAAATGTATATAGATGGATGTAAATTTTTAGCAATTTTCCACCAAATATCCAATTTTCCTTCAGAAAGAGAAAAGAAATTGAGAAAAAAACGATGCATTTTATCAAAACACATGCTATGGAGAATGTATATATAATATTCCAAATTTGAAGGCAATTGGTTGAGAAATAAAAAAGCCTCAGGAAAAAAAAGGGAAAAAAATCATACATATTGAGAAAATCACAATTGAATTTTCATAATCTCTCTATACAGCCATGTAGTGGGGTGGTGTTGGTGCCGTTTTGGGACATACAGCATGTGTTTCTGGCCAATTCATTATTTTTATGATATGAGAAGAGTTTAAAGTGTGTAGAAATAGGAAAACCCCATTTTTGATATTTTAGTCCCAAAACCTTGTTTTCAGGACCTGCACGCCCTCTTAATGTCCATTTTGTTTTCCTCCTATGTAAATGCTTTTAAGTAGTACCTCATTTTTGTCACTCACCTGTTTACAATTTACATTGACCTTGTTTCTTTTTTTTCTTTTGACCTCTTCTGCTTTAAACCATCCATGTTTTCTTTTCATCTTTCTTACGTTCTCACCTTCCTTCTTTCGAATCATTCACTGATCAGCATCACACCTAATGTGTGGTGAATTTCAATAGGCTTTCCTTCAGTCCCTTTATTGCATCAATCATTGTTACCAATTTTTTTTTATTTTGATTTATTTTCCCTCCTTATTTAATAATGGACACTACTATTAAAATTTGGAGGGCATTTATTCTCAGTAGACTTTATATTGATTAAGTCTGTCACTCATCACAACCAAGAGTTTTTATTCTAAATTCCCTACCTACCCCATGTTTTTGTTGTTTTTTTATCTTCTCTATTGTATGTGCATGCTTATTCTAGAGTCTAGCGAGGTTCCACAGCAGAGTCTTAACTGATTTGGTCCATCGCATGTGGTTCGCAGCACACGTGCAGTATCTGTTGCACAACCTTACATGTGCATTTGCATTTTACGGTCGTTTTCGTGCCCAAAGACCCCCCCTGATACGTGAAGCTAGTAGTGGACTAAGTAGGTGATTATAAGAAGTACAGAAAGGCCCTGTCGTAGCCACGTGAGAACTAGCGCTAGGAATATTCGTAAGTCAGTCGTATTCTTGTCAGGGTATGACTTCATCAGGAGTTATTGCGGTGTCTCTTGATGAGTGGTGCACCAGTCTTGTCTGTCCCTCATGCGGTTGTGCACCAGGACGGAGATCTCTACAAATGTTTTATTTAGTTCACCCCATCACTGTTATCAATCCATCTTCTCTGCCTTTTCCCTCGATTTTACTTACCTTATTCTATTTATTCTATTGGAATAGCTGGAAACTGCCAAAAATGCTAGCAGTGTCACTTAGTGCATCACCTGTGATAATGATAGACAGTATTTCACTCATAATAATAACGATATAGTTATTGTGTTTTACATAAATGAATTATTGCATTATTCATGATGTACATCACCTGTTGTTGTTGTTTTATACAAGCCAACATTTTCTACTGGTTTCAATTTCTGGGGTCTGGTTGAAGAGAAACATTACTGTTCGCATTTCAGTGTTTAGAGTGACAGTCATACATTTCACCATTGACCACAAGACTCCCCTGACATGGTACTGCCCAGAATTACGATGTTGACCCGAGGTCTCTCTGCACCATTGTCAGTTCATGCATGTTTACTGACAGGTAGGTAGCCTGTCACAGGTGACAGGGTCTCATGTGTAATATGTTGTGTGTAATGTTTTATGATACATTACAAAACTTTTATTGTAGCAGTTTTGTTTCTGATGTCTTGTTTATGCAGATGCTGAAATATCCAGTTGTAGATAGTAGTATTTTTTATTAAATATGGTATTTTTACATTAAAAGTCATGATTGTTACATCATAGGGCTGAATAATATTGGCATTATCATCAATTTTTTTCATTCAGAAGAACCCAGTAAGTTTCTCCATTGCTAATGCTATTTATTGCTATTACTTGAATATCCTTTCCCACAAAAATGAAACAGATCTTAAGATAGGAGTGTTGTGTTTGAATCTGGAACAAACTCCAGAGTCATTTCTAAGTATGTATTTGCTCTAAGTTTTTTTAAAATCATTCTAAAATTAACCACATAAATTAGAACAACATGCTTTAGAATGAAACCAACAATTTAACAGGTGAATTTGAGAAAGCATTATATCAAGGAGGAATGGGTCTGCGTACACTGTGGGTTTGATTTTGCCATAACCAAGTCGCCGAATTTCACTTTTTTCATTTTTCAGGTTTGAAGAGATGCTCCTCCCTGATGTCAACAGGGACTAACTGCCAAGGAAGAGAACCTGGATTTATTCCGCATGATGTACAGAATCACAGCGCTGCAACAAAGCATCATGCATCATTCAGTCAACTTGCATCCAAATCCACAGAAACAGGACAGTCGTGCTTGCTGCGACCAATTAGTTTAGAATTTGGCTTGTTAGGTGCTCATTCAGGTTCATATTTTTTTACCCCACTAAATCAGCAGGAGGAATATAAATGCCCATCTAGACTTCCAGAAACCTTTTCCCAAATGGTCATATTAGATAATCAGACAGCCATAAAATCTTTCTATGAATGCCCAGTACCATCTTCCATTGTGGATACCATCAAAGCCCCAACTGTACAAAAGTCAGAGTTTATTGAAGGACCAGGAAGAAGTTCTCCTGCCAAAGAAACAAAAAGTATCCTGAAGATACGACATAAGAAAATGAAAAAACATAAACTGAAAAAATTGCGGAAAAGAATGTACTTTTTATGGCGAAAGCAGAAATTAGCAAGACGGGCAAAAAGATTGGCAATTTATTGGAAAGAAATAGAAGAAATAAAAAAGACAGGAGAAGATTTCAATGCTGAATCATTTGTTCGTGAACAGTTAGGTAAAGCCAGAAAAAGTGGATATTATAGAAATGTATTTGAGTCAAATGTCCATTAATGTTGTGGAATATTTTTGCCTTATTTGTGTGATTGTGATGAACAATTGTGAATGAATGGATAGAGTTAGTAGTTTTTTTTTTTTTATCATGTAATCAATATTTCAGAGATGGAGAATTATTTTTTTCTTTTTTTTTTTTTCTTTCCTACATCCCATAACAGTTAGAACTTCCTATTTCAAGACTTGATGATGGATGTACACAGTACAGTGTATTTGTAGGACCTGTAGTATCAGTGCTATAGTAGTAGTGCTTGTTTTATAATGGACATGTTAGAAAGCAGTGACTTCATTCTGATTCCATAAAGATACAGTGAAACTCTGATATTAAGAAATTGAAGGGACCAGGATTTTTATTTCTTAATATCCAAAAGACACCATAAAATAAGGGAGGTGACCCATACATTGACTCATTATTACTACAGTCGAGTCCGCTTAAATCGAATTTGCCGGGACCATCCAGATGAGTTCGATTTATGAGAGTTTGTCTTCCAATTTTTTAATTTTTTTTTTACAAGGGAAACAACTCCCGAATTACCTATGAGGAAAAAAAAAGTTGAAGAGGCTGCCCCCCACGTTCCCGATGTTTTAATATCGTCGAGTGTATTTGGGGGAATGCCATACTTTTCAGCTATGGCCTTCTTGGACATCGCAATTCTGTCTATTGCCTGTATCATTTTCATTTTCGACTCAATGGAAAGAGCCGTCTTTTTTCTCATCACATAGATCCAGTCTATAAAATATAGCTAGATCTAGTCAACCGCAGGTGAAAGAACACCATGTAAATACTGCCTAGAGCTATACCGCCACGAAGTGATTGTAACACAGGCGCTAGGCGCAACGTCTCGGGTTGTCTTCACACGAAGCATTGTAATAGTAATAGTACAATACAAACACATGTTTACCTGTTCTAACACTATAAGACTCTGCGAGGATGCTTGATTATTGATCGGCATCGCATGCTCCTCCTTATGCAAATTAATTGCCTGATCCCACTCACCCCATCCGCAACGCTGTCTCCTTTGTTTTACCGTTTGGTGGGAACCATGTGGATAGAACAAAAGCCGATTTTTACCTTTTGAGGCGGGCTGATGTGTTCGATTTAACAGAAACTCACGGCGTTGGCTTTGCATTATGCGAGAAGCATTTAATGGGCACAAAGACGAAAAAAATGTATTCTTTCGTTTTTATTCGAGTTATCAGAAATTCGCATTATCAGAGTTCGGTTTGGGTGGACTCGACTGTATATTAATCATTTCCCCTGATCAGCATCTCTTTTCAAAGCCTATGTATGCAGTTTGCACAGAAGAATGTCTCACAATAACTTTTTTTTTTTTTAACACTGAAATATTTGAACTGGTAGGCTGCTAATTGATATGTTTTACTCTGCACTTAAAGCTAGAGTAATGTGCCGCAGTGTGTAGGCTGATTAATTAATGTGGTTTAATTGATGGCCACTCCCAGACCATTGTCTGCCCTTGTTAGTAGATCTACGATATCGCAGAAAATTCCCTAATAGATTACTGCTCATCTCCACCACCTGGCATGCTCTGCCCAAACAGCTTTACTTTCATCTGTGTGGACAAAGAGACACATCCCCGCCCCAGGTAGTTTTACCTGGCCCTAGCTTAATGCATAAGTATCACACAAACATTGTCTCACCTCGAATCATCAGTGTTTGTCGGTGCCAGCGGGCATTGTTAAGAGTGGTTGAACAAAGAAGAAGCTGGTCATATGCGCAGTTTAAAACCATCTTGGGCACAACGCCACATGGTTTTTACTGGTCACTTCTCGGAAAATTATTTCTCTATAAGAAAGATCGGGAGGGGAGATTGGCATTTCGCATATTTTAGAAGAAAGAAAGGAAACAGGACTGCATATTCTTTTCTTTATTACTGAAATTTCGCAACATTCGATTTTGCAATATCAGAGTTCCACTGTATGATTATAAAGATAAACATTTAATAAAACCACAAAGAACTCTGTCTGGGTAGGTTGTATTTCCTTTTGTTAGCTATTCAAGGAGATGAACACTGCACTTGTTGACATGTGTTCAATTTTCTCCATCATTATCGAGCTGAGTTAAAGGCCATAGCTTGCTCAAACTTTTGGTGAGACAGAATGATCAACAGTTTTGTTCATTTGAAGTGAAGAAAAGAATATGATTGCTCATGATGTACATGAAATGTGACTCTTCCAAAAATGTTCAGAATTTGTTTGTTCTTTAGGATCTCCTGTAAGAAATGTGTTTTGACTGATTGCAGTTTATAGAGTATGTAAATAAATTGTCTTGGAATGACTACCATGGGTTGAGAATGTTTACTGCTGGCGAATGCATGAGAGGGTTTTTTTTTTTCCAGATGCAAGAGAAGAATTACAGTGAGGATATGTGTTCATTAGCCCTGTAAATTTAGATGAAATTTAGATGTTGAACTGAAAAATGCATACGCAAATTTCAGGCAAATCAGTTGAAAAATCCTATTTATAGTAAAGTTGGGCAATATCAGGTAGCAAAATCGAAAATGCGGCCATTTCTATGACAGCCATTAGGAATTTCAGAATGTTTTTTTATTGTTTTTTTTTAATTTGACCATGCCAAAACCAGGGGGATTGTTAGTGATTAAAATCATCATCCCCCCCCCCCCCCCCCTTTAAAAACTGGGCATTTGTTGTTATTTCCTCTAGTCTTTGTACGTGTAACAAATGTAATAATTTACATATATTAATCCCGCCCCAGAATCTTGGAAGCAGTCAGAGTCAGACTTTGACTAAGATTGAATTTACAAAATACTCAAATATTAAACATTACCTAGGTAGCTCATATGAGGGCATTAAGTTAACTGTCAGTAACATTGCTCCGTGGTATCTAGCGGTGACTTCAGTTAGCAAGAGCAGTAATCAGAATTGCACACAAAAACATACTTGATTACTTGCATATTATTGGTGTCATGAACAAAAGGGGCCAAATTTCTGGCAATAGGTAGTACTAGTAGTTTCACCTATACAAAAGTCTGTTCTGTTGATTTACTTTCACTTGAAAGTTATTATACACATGTTGTATACTGAGTTAAGATGATGTTCGTAGGTTTCGACATCATGTGCACATACATGTAGTGCAGATTGAGACACAGGCAGACTTTGAATTATATTTTTCTCTTTCTGTCATAAATGCTCAGTTTAATCATGTATGGGATGCGACACAATGAAATCAAGCTCTCGTCAAATTTTGAGCATATGGAGTTATTGGTACCAATATTACGCTCATTCATTTCCTTTTCTTTATGTGAAAAAATTTTTGTTCCACCTTAAGTAGAAGTCGAGCTATTGGCAGTTAAAGATGATGGGGATGACCTGTTGCTGCAGCTGAATTTAGTGAGAAAATGGCCGATCACTTTTTGTAAATATTTATTAATCTTTGTTAGCCCAATCGCTATATTACAATGTTTGGGCTTTTATTCAATCTGTTTCAGCAACTTTGACTCTGAAATGGATTTTTACCTTGATTTAGAAGGTTTCTGTGAAGAAAAAAAATTGCCTTAGACATTCATTCACTGTTGAAAAACATGGTCTCTCCAGTCACCTCAGTTTGACAAGCGCCTAATTTCATTTTGTCGTCGCGTCTCATATTCTCATAGTGACAGGGTCAGTGAAGTGGAAACTGTGCATTGTGTGCTCAAGCAGTGCTATGAACCAACAAACAAACAAACAAAAACACACACGCACGCACACACACACACCATAAATGAAAACAAAGGGTAAGACAACAGATTTCAAAGCTAAGGTGAGATAAGACACAAGGCAGGTTAGAAAATTTAGGAGAGAAAAAGAACACCATAAACTACAAAAATAGGGAGAAAGATGAGTCAATAGATCAGAATAGAATAATGACCGACGTGTTCAACAGAAGATAACACAGATAATAAAATAGATTTCAAAAATAAGGAGAGATGCAAGACAATTTAGATCACAAACATAAGGAAAAACACAAGAATGTGGATCACATAAATGAGAGCTGTAAGACAACATAAATCAGAAAAATAGAAAGAGACATAAAGACAGCATAGATTACAATAATGAGAGACATGTAACATGTATAAGACAACAGAGGTAACAAAAATAGGGAAAGACGTACGACAACCTAGAAAAAAATTAGAAATATAAGATAACACAAGTTTACAAAGTTCAAGGGAGAGACAATGTTGCATAGATCACAGAAATCAAAGGGAGTCAATAAAGCACAGAGATCAGGGGAAACAATAAAGGAAAGATCAATCAAAGGAGGTCAGGTAGCACAGATCAAGGGAGACAATACAGCAAAGATCAAGGGAGACTTAGTAGTATTTGTAGCAAATAGCATATGTCGCAAAGATCTAGGAATGATTAGAGCTGACATACAAGACAGATCGGGAAGATCAAATCAATGTGACAACACAAGAAAGATCAGGGAAGATACAGGACACAAAACCAACAACAATAACCACCCAAAATTTTTCGTGTTTGTGCACATTTTTGTTCGTTTTATTTTGATAAATACATTATGGATTATCTCTATGGAGAAAGAAATGAATACATTCAGGAAGCTTTTGATTAGCACCAAGCGACTGCTACAGTAAGCTAAAAAGTAGAAAACAAAATGCCACTGAAAATGCAAGGCATTAAAATTTAAAACAGCAAAGTGAGAAAAATATTCTGATGATTCTATGCCAACATAACCAGACACATTAGGTAAGTAAACACCGTCTTTGTCAATAGATCATTAGATGTAACATGACTGCATGAAATGAGAAGAGGACCTCAAAGACAAAATTCACTTTATCTTGTTGACTATCAGGCCACAAAAGCTAACGTTGAACAGGAGTAAACTGGCAAAGGAGATCTGTAGTTAGACAAAGTGGTCAATACAATAATACGTATATATTCATTTCTCTATTTACTTATCTCTGCAAACCTTTACTCTCAATGTACTAGAATTAACAAGAAACTTTGTATCTCTGCGATACAGGTCTATACCTTAATAAGACATGTTTTCCAGGGAGGAAAATAGAACTGGCTTGGTTGATCTCTGGTTTTATATGTCAAATTTTACAGAAAAATTCTAAATCACCACAATATAACACTTACATTTTATTAATCAGACCACCTGTGGTTTAACACAATACATTATCATATGTATCATCTATCATCATATACATATAGCACTGGCCTGGTGTACGTCAACAGTGAGTTTCATGTCAATCAAATTTACTGGGCATTCCATCAAATTCATCTGTAAAGGTGTGGATTAATGTACTGGCATGGTTAGGATCAACACCGATGACAGTGTCTGACGTACTGGTACATAAATGTCACTAAAGAAAATAAAAGTCCACACTATACACTCTGATCTACATATGAACTAGTATTGCTGATTTGCTTCATAACTTATCAATCACTATGAGTACCAGCACAATAGTTTTCAACATTACTAAACTTCACAACTATTCCAGAGATAGAGAAACTTTCAATGTGTCTCACGCCTAGGGCAAATGAGTCAGAAGTCGCGCCAGGAAATTTCAAGTCACAGATGTTTTTAACTATTTTCCGACTGAGATAATAAAATTTTTATTTCGCCTAAAGACAGTTCATCCTTTTCTAACTTGAAAAAAAAAAAATTGGTATCTAAGCCAGTGAATACATGTCCTTAAAAACGTCTGTAACTTGCCATTGCTCAGAGCAACTTCTGACGCATTTGCTTTGGACGTAAGACATATTTGAGATGTGACATCATGAAATCAGGCGCTCGTCAAATTTTGAGCACATGGAGTTATTGATACCAATGTAAAGATTACCCATTTCTCTTTCAGTGTGTGAAAAAATGATCATTGTACCTCACACAGAAGTTGACATATTGGCAATTAAAGACGATGAAGGTGCCTTGATGCAGCAGCTGAATTTAGTGAGAAAATGGCCAATCACTTTTGTAAATCCTTATTAATCTTTGTTAGGCCATGCCACTAAATTACAATTTTGGGGCGTTTATTCGATCTATTGCAGTAAATTGAACTCTGAAATACATTTTAATTTGATATAGAAAAGTTTGAAGAAGAAAAAAAAATTGCGTTAAAAATTCACTCACTGTCGCAAAACGTGATTTCTCTGGTCGGCTCAGTTTGACGAGCACCTGATTTCATTGTGTTGCGTCTCATTTATCAGTATTATCACAAACAGCTTTGCTAAGGCTGGTCCATCTTCTTCTGTGACAGACATTTTGTTCATGTTCCTCCAATCCTCTTACTGGTTGATGAAAAACAAGCAAGAAACAGGTTCCACCTACACTGGCCTCCCCTAGTTTCCCCCATCAATGCTGGGTTGTGGTGGGCTGATATGACCAAATCTGTACACATACCTGTAATTATATTTACTTGTAATGGCCATTACTCTGTAATTATGTGTCCACAATGATTTGACTTATGTGTACTTTGTACTCTGATTACCACTGGTAGTAGTAGTCGGCTCATTTGAATCTTCTCGCAACTTGTTGGCTGTAGTCAGAAATTAATTAAGAATTTCATGTCAGAGTTTATCCCTTGCTGCCCACTGAACCAGGTTTTCAATACATTGTAAAAATAAAATCACTCACACTACAGTCCACTTTGATCTTGTCTGTCCAACACCTTTAGTGTGAAAACTGCTCTCTCAGTGTCTTCCTTGCTTTACGCCCTGGAAACTTCTGCTTACAAAACTCAACTAGTACAAAATATATATTAACCAATTGTCTCCGTCTATAGACAAAGACTTACCCAGATGATGCTCTGATGCAAGCATATTCACTGACCTATTTCTAACCTTGCCTGAAAGTCTTTTCTTCTCCTTCTCCTCCCCCCTCTTTTTTTCTTCTTTATTACCCGCAGATAAGATGAATAGATAAAAACTTTTTAACGTTGAGGACAGTTAATTTCAGAAAAATAGAATTTGCAGTGGCTTGATCTTACGACATACATTATAATGCTTCATGAATGTATATATTTTATGGAGAGATACATAAGAGATCAGGATTTTATGGAATACGGGATTACAACAGTTTTATATATCGCTGTTTATTAGCATTGAATAATATCATTGTCGTTATGTCCCAGTGGGTGGTAATCATCATTATTCTAGACACAATTTCCCAGATAACATCAGCATCCCAAATGTAGTACATGTAATATCAGTAATATGTGTAAAAAATATCTCCCACTGATATCTCCCATTAATATGCTCCAAGGCTTGAAATTTTAACTGAAATACTGGGAGTTAGTGGAACACTTCTATTTGAAGATAAGCAATATACGTACATGTGTATGGACTATTCAGTGTATGTGTTGTTTCCTTATTATTTCATATGAAAGTAGCTTACATACTTTATTAGTAAAATGTATTACAATTCCACATAATTTGTTCATACAGCGAAAAACCAAGACTTCACAGCCATCTCTTTGATATTAATGTCTCCATTGATAGAGCTCTGTACTCATAAGTACAACCAATAAAAAAAACAAATACACAAAGTTTACTTTGCAGGCAGTTACAGTACGTCATAGCATATCCATGGCTGAAACCCTTGTCACAAATGCCCATTCAACACTTTGCGAGAAGATCCATATTAGTTATGGCTACAGATCCTCATAGCTGATAATGTGACAAAACAAATATATGAATTATGCAAATCTTTATATAAGTAAGAGTTTGACCTACAATATGAGTACATAACACACACATGACCAATTGCAAGTATATATGTAGTAAAAACAGCTAGCAAAATACACTGCAGAAATACAGCAGCTGGAAACTAAATATGCATGAATTTCTTCCAACAGTTGGCTCTCGTTCACTCCACTAGGATACACATTGCCACGTTTTGTTTCTACCCACTGATTTTCTCGAATTCATTTACATGACAGAACAAAAAAATTTAATTTCATGGTCATGGCGGCCACCATCAAGAAATGGGTGTTAATGATAGAAATAAAACAGGGGAATTTAAGCAGGGCCTATAACAGCGTTCGACAGTTCCGTGAAATCGAGATATATATGCACAATAAGATATTTTACGACCAAAGAAAAAGTACATAATGCAAAAGCACTATTCTGTAGATGTGAAGGTACATGTTTCAGATCTTTTCCTGCGTGGTCACAAGATTGCACAGCCCATTTCAGCATGATTGTCAGGTTTTCCGTTCTACAAAACTATCAACCCCTTAATTTCTAGGTAATAGGAGTTTGTTTCATCCAACCCTATTGTTTCCCTCTGCCAAACACAAAATAACTTAAGTAACTGAGTTGTCAGGTGAGGATAATGACATGCAGACCTATGTCAAAGCAGTCACTGGACCGTACAATCAAAAACAGCACCATGTGGCCAATGCAACAATCAGCAAAAAGCTAAGGAATTGGTCAAATTTGCTGGGCAGTGATTGGAAAAAAGCAAAAAAAAGCAGTAAAATCTCCACTACAAGAGGCATAAATGATGCTGGTAAAGGCGAAACTGCTCACATCAAACTACATAAACACATACATAAGATGCAATGATCATATCAGTTCTAGTATGTGTAATACAAACACAATTAAAACAAAAAAAAAAAAACAATTCTAATTCTGAAAAAAAAAAAACTATTGTTTTGAGTTCTTTCTTGGTCCAGTTAGATATTCTATACAATCTGATGTAACTAAAAGCAGTAAAAACATGATGTGAAAGAAGAGAAAACAAAACAATGAATTACCGGCAGTTCATGTAGCAGCCTAAACATTTCCCACTGAAAGCCACAAAAGTTGATCATGAAATACAAGGACTATGAAATAAACAGTGTTCTTCTCTCGTTAGCCAATGAGGTATTACAAGGTCGCACACACGACCGAGGGATTGTTGCTCAGACATTGATTTGTGTACTTGCTGTGCGCATGGTAATCAGCTCCTAATGCCACTAATGGATGATGAGCATTCAGACATGTCCACAACATATAAAGAAACCCACTTGAAAGTGATAATTTTTCAATGACCTGAAAACTTCAAAATTATACCATTCGGCTTATATAGGTTTTCCGGATCAAATGCTCACATTGCCAGTTCAAACGTAACATTGCCGACTCAAAAACCACATAGCCGAG
>JBCAUA010032615.1:0-12254 GCA_038406235.1 Peronia verruculata | reverse complement strand
ATTCCCAAGAGAAAGTTGAGCCGAGATCTCGTGTACAACATCAAGAACAACACCTATGTAGAGTACACGAGCTCAGCTTCAGATCCAGATCAGTTGAGAGTGTGGTGGGACAAACTGGCCAGTGACATCAAGGATTAGCTCGTGTTTTAACCCTAAAAGTATCAGCACTTGTGTTCAGAAAGTACTGAGTAAAGCTTAAATGGTAATTTAATTTGATAAATTGTATCATGCGTAGAACATCATAATGAGCCCTTCCAAGGTAAATATATAGATTTGTTGAATCTTTTTAGGTTAATGAGAACATTGTATGGATAACAACATTGGATGATGATATCCACACATCCAAGTGTCAAGAGCCATAATATGATATCTGGTAGTGAGGAGAGCAGAAGGGGAGAGGGGGAGGGGCTGGATAGAAGACGAAAGAGAGAGAGAGAGAGAGAACGAATATGATTTGACCAAATGGTGAGATAAGAGATCTGGGTATATAGGCCTATGATTATTAAAACCATCAACAGAGAAGTGGAAAAGTTAACAGGGAAACAAGGATTCCTTGTATTTTTTTAACATACAGACATGTAAATAAGAAAGTTCCTGTGCCTAAGAATGTATCAATTTCCTTAGTGGAATTGTGATGTAATTCGGTGAGTTTTTATGCCAGCTGAGTGGAACTATTTTAAACAGTTCATAAAAACAAAACAAAACAAAACAATAAAACCAGTGTAGATATACCACTGAAAAACTACATGGATGGAAGAACAGAAACAGGAAAAATTATGTGATACATGTCCAGTTCTGTCGATCACTGCATTAATTTTGTGACTACTATATTCATTATGTTTTATAGTATTGTTGTTATTTTAATCATACAATTTATGCTGGCATTTTCTGCCCTCACTTGACTGACCACCAGGGGTATTATTCTGTAGATTTTGTCCCAAGTTCAAGAGAGGATCAGAGACAACTGTACGATATTTGCACATTCAGACAATGTCTTGAGTGAGCAGCTGTATCTTCCTTGAGACAGTGCGTGTGTCCTGACTACCCAGAGAATGACTTTGTCTTTTTTTTTATTTTGTTGTTGTTGTTGACATTTTAAAGTTGTTCATGTAAGTTCAGATTTTGTATAAACAACTTTCATAGATTGGCAAAGTAACAGAGGGTTTGTCATGGTAGTGAGAAAATGCTTACCTAAAACACGTTTTTTAAACAAACAAACAAACACACAGAAACAATTAAAAAAACAACAAAAAAAAAGGGGGAAAAAAAAGAAAAAAGAATAAACAAACAAACAAACAACAACAACAACAACAACAACAACAACAACAACAACAACAACAACAACAACAACATCAACAAAAAAGAGCTTCCTTTCGTTTATGAAAATGTCTGTAGACGATTAGTCTTTTTATTTCACATAATGATTGTTTTTGTTTTTGACTAGCGCCTTCTTCAAACAATAACGAGAATAAAACTAAACGCATTTGCTTAAGTCTTTATAACTGGCCGACTGACTTTATGAATGATTTCCAGCTTTCCTTCACTAATATTAAGCTAGATTATATAATATTATACTTTGCTGTTAGTTCTAGTAATTTCTATATAATCTTAATTGTATACTCCCAGTTTCGTGAGGTAAATGCCGTCAATATGAAAAAACTCCTATGTATATAATTCTCAATGTCAAGTTCACCTGGGTTTGTACAAATATTTAAGCACTTTCAAAAGGATGGTAATAATATGAGCTGTGTACAATAAAGACAAAAAACAAGTTAAAATGTCTTCCTTACTCTACTATAGCAAACAGTGACAGAGATAAAGACAAATATATAAAGACCACAAGGGTTAAGTTAAAATGTCGTCAATGCTACAACAAAAAATGTCAGATGTTTACTGGTATGACAATTATAACAGATCAGTCAAAATATTATCTTCTTCTCAACAAATACATGGTAACAAATTCCTTTTTGTTTGATTTCACGAAGACGAAAGATAATTAAAATATCTTCTGAATCATAAGCTAACCATAAGCTGACAGAAGTTAAATGCATACAACTCTTTGAAATAAAAAAAAAATTGAGAAGGACAAATCAAAATACTCCTTCGATATAACAAACGGTGGCGGACAAGTACTGATATAAAGTAGGCCTGTGCGTAATCGGTCATGATAACCGGTTACATTGGTCGTGAACTCATAATCGATATGCGGTCGTGCTAATGTCACCCTTTTAATACCCCTTCCGTTATCAAAACCCATTCTTTTTAAACTAAAAAAGACAAAACGAAAAAAAAAAAAATTCTGCTCTGAGTTTTACTCAACATTTAACTCCAAAAGTGCCAAAGAGGCGATCTGCCGAAGTGTTACTTATTATACTGTGCATGTGAATTATGCTTCAGATGGCTGTAATATATTAAGAAGATGTTTCGTTTTCATACGTGTACTGCCATTTGTGTCTAAACTATCATCTCTTGAACATGTATCAATATCACTCTGGTAATGTTGCATTCTGGCTGTTTCTTATGAGTCTTTTAGAGTTAAAACCATCAGAATGGTAAATTTTAAGGCGCCGAGCGCACACTTGAATCTCCCCCCTCCTCCATCCCCGCCGCCCCCCCCCTTACCTCAGTGCAAACGTTAGATACGTGGTATGTTGTTACAAAATGCTAGTTACCTTATGAAGTGATCGTCACTGTTTGTGATTTAACTAAAATTTTAACTTATGAGCATTATAAAGCAATATCTGTATTTGGAATCAGACTGCACTACAATTCGACGCTTGATCGATCTGCAAAGTCAGATTTGTGAAATACTGAGTTTCACATCCCCAGTTTTTCTTAACCCAAGTCCCAGGTCAAAGGTCAAGTGAGCGAAACTCAGGCTGAGTGTGAATGGTGAGGTTTTTGTTTTTGGTCACAATAGATTGAGGTCAAGGTCGTAACTGATAACCAGAAACGATGTGACATCTTCTTCTTTCATTAGGTGTCAGGTCTGGAGCAGACGTCGACGACAATGGCTCGCCAGATCCTTCTGTACTCAGTTCTCCTTATCATCTCGGTATTGCCCATTTCATTTTTGGTGCTTGTCACACATGACAAAAAGGAAAACATTTAACCAATACAATAATCGACTATCGATCATGGAGTCGATTACGCGGTTAACCATCATTCACGAACAGTGTCGGTCATGCCCAGACCTAATATAAAGGAGATGAAAGTTCAAATATTGACTTCGATATGACAAACAGACGGCAGGAGAGACTTTCGATACTTGTCAGTGAAAGAAACAATGCGAGGTATAATCAAAGTCAAGGATTTGTCAAAACGGTTTTGGCTGGACTAGTCTCTATTTTGTTGTTAGTTAGTTAGTTTGTTTGTTTGTTTTTCCAGGCCGGCATTTTTGTTTGTTTGTTTGTTGGTTTGTTAGTTTGTTTTGTTTTGTTTTTGTCTGCACTTTCTGATTGCATGAGAATGAAAGTAGCGTACATGAAAGTAAGTTACAGATAGATTTAGTTCAATTGTTTTCTGGCTTATATTTCTTCTTTTACGCTTTCCGTTTTTGTCAGCATGAAAGAAAATAAAAGCTTAGGTAATACAGCAATAGTAGTTGTTGTTCTGTTCAATTTTTCTGTTATCTGTTGTAATCAGAACCTACATAATTATGTCTTCAGTGTTTGGAGTGACGATTTATTTGTCTCCTTACTATGTATGTGTTCATCATACATTTATTGTGTGAGTGCGGGTGTGTGGTGTGTGTGTGTGTTTGTGTGTTGGGGAGGAGGGTGTGCGAGTATATGGGAGAATGCGAAATTAAAGTTGAGAGGCTGTGTGTGTGTTTGCATGTGGAGCCGTGTGAGAGAGCAAAAAACTTAATTATGGCAGTGAAAGAGAGAGAGAGAGAGAAAGAGAGAGAGGGAGAGAGAGAGAGAGAGAGAGCGCAAGAGATAGACAGAGAGCGGGAGAGAGAGAGAGCGAAAGAGTGAGTCAGAGAGAGAGGGAGAGACAGAATCTCCCTTTTCTACTTCTAATTCCTCTTCTTTTCTCTAATTCTGCCTCCTATTCTTCTTCTTTTTTTTCTCCTTCTTCTTCACCTTTTTCTTCTTCTTTTATTTCTTTTATTTCCTCGTCATCTTCTTCTGCTCTGTGCCTTGCCATTGTATGCCTGTTTCATTTCACAAGAACATCGTGAAGCCAAATCATGGGCTAAATTGTTTACTTGAACAAAACAAAACAAACCTCACTGCCCAAACATCGTCAAAATGTCAGCCGTGCTGTCAAACAGTAAAACATTTATACGGACGGCCCGCACTGATCTGCACTCTCTCTCAACGTGTGCCTGACCCACATAATGTTACGCGCACTCTGCTCGCTTTTTGCTCTTGGTGCGAACAGTGTCTTAGCTATGGCTTTAAAAAAAAAAATCTAATACAATTTTAGAAACTTCCACCTATGGGCTGTAGTTAACCCTCGGAGTTTCAAGGGCCGATCTAGTGATGAAAAAACTCGGTGGTCAGACTACAAATTTGAATTAGTTTTTAGATAAATGATTTTGTGAAAATGTTACTAGAACTCGACAGGCTTGTATAGTCTTTTAACCTACATTATTACCTCTTGAAAATGGATACATTTAAGAAATCCGACACTTCAAACTTTTACTGACATTTTTTGGGTTAATATGCTGGCCGGTGGCAGAAAAACCTTGAGGTTAGGCCATTTATTACGAATTTTATTCCAGTATTTCAAAATGCCTCACGTATCTTGAAGTTTGATTTTTCATCCCTTCCCGGCCCCCAGACCCCATATAATATTTCATACATGTTATCTACTAAGCACAGACCTGGAAATCCCCAGCGAAATGTTTATACCCTGCAAAAAGTAGTACACTCATTTATCTGTCTCACGCTCCACCACGTAATGCCCCAACCACAGTAGTACAACACACGATTTCGGGGAAAACTCAACTGCGGAAGTACACCAGGCATTTTCCTACGTCATTAAATTAACAAAGGATTCACACTAATACCATTATTTGGAGGACATCTAGGTTCAATAAGTTCACAGCGAGAAGTTTTAGTCATACAGTTCCTACCCACAATAACAGGGTTAAACCGAAAAGTGAGGCAAACTAGAGCTATAAATAGACGAGGGGATTTCCAGCCTTTTTGTTGTCGTAGTTCATATTTGAATAAGTGAAAACCTGGAAATCCCCGGCAGTGATTGTACCCCCGGAACACCGAGTGATATTTTGTACCTCTCCACCACGAGACCAGAGAACAATATGTCACCTGTCCCCTGCATTTTTTAAATGTGTTTTTCTACGTCATTGGTAGTGAACACTTTGGATTGTTTGTACCCCCTACTAAAGTTAGACAGGGATTTCTAGACGCTCGTGTGGTCGGAACAAATCTGTTTACTTGATGCTGATGACTGACACTGTGTCCGTTCACCGTCCGTAAACTTGTCATATAAGATAGTTTGGCTGGCAATGGACGGATTGATTGAGGAAATAACAGTTCGAGAACAGACATACTTTGTGCCCTTTATTCTTCCCCGCCTCCTGCTCTCTCTTTTTCCTCTCTCATATCTCTCTGTCTTGCTTTTCTCTTACTCCAAGGAAGAACAACTCTCTCTCTCTCCCCTCTCTCTTTCTCTCTCTCTCTCATTAGCTTTCTCACTGTCTCTACAAACACACAGACAGATGCTCATGCAAAACAGGTAAACAATTGTTCTCCTTTTTTCTATTCCTCCCCTTCTTCTCTCTCTCTCTCATTTCTACCTCTTTGTCTACTCCTCTCTCTCTCTGTCTTTTTCTTCTCCCCCACCACCCTTTTAATTTCCGTATCTTTGTCCTTCTCTCAAAATCTATTTCTTTCTTTGTCTCTACCTCTCTCTTTCTTAAGCATCTGTTCTTTCTCTCCATCTCTGTTTATTGATTTCTCCAACTCTGTCCTTTTCTGTCTCCCTTATATTCTTCTTTCTTCCATCATCCGCCCTTCTCTCTCTCTTCATCCCACTCTCTCGTTTTCTGTGAGACACAAAAACATTTACAAGACTAGCCATAAATCTCTGAGGTTTTTAATCCATGTTCTCGCCCACATCGTTTATGTCAAAATTTGAAAGTTGTTCATTTTTCCACCATGTATCAATAATTTTGTTATTCTGTGTTTAGTCTGTCAAAGGAAGGACATTTTGCACACGCTCAAATTTCAACGCCTCATTAATTTGTCTGTGAAGACATTATAAATTAATAACACGGGCAGACTCGGCTGGACAAAAATGTCAAATCTGATCGTCGCTAGTTCCACCGTGTTAGATTTATGCTCACAGGACCGGATGCACGGAATGAATACTCAGAATGCAAATTACAAGATTTATTGCTCACCATCTGTAAGGTCGACATCGAACATCTGAAAAATCACTGGAGTTGTTGAAAGCCACGCTGGCACGTAACGATATTGGAGGTATATATATATATATATATATATATATTTGTTCGTGAGGTAGGACACGAACACACACACACACACAGACACACACACACAGACAGACAGACAGACAGACAGACACACACACACACACACACACATACACACAAACACACACACACACACACACACACACAGTTCGCATATGGTAACCGCATCGTAACGTAGACATAAAAATCGGAGACTAAGTGGGCTGTTGTGTGTAATGGAGAATCTGTAATACTGGAAAGTGTGGGCTGTAATCAATTTGTGTAATCTAAGTGTGGAATTAACTTCACAGCATTTCTTTTTTAGTTAATAAAAATCATAATAATATACAATCGGACCGTATTAATGGACACATTGTTTGCTTTGTTTACTGAGGTTAGACGAGAGGGTAATTCAATGATCATGATTTGGTGTTGACGAAATGTCCAAGAGCTTGGGATAGGAATCATTTTGGTCTTTCAGTTTGAGACATTGAGCCATTTTGGAAAGAAATAACATGAAAATGTTTTCTTCTTATCATGATTTCAGTTCACAAGTTATGTTGTCGTGATGTAACTGAATGTTAAAAAAATGGATTGTCTCCCCTGTCTTTACAATGCCTGGTGTACAATCATCAACAGAACGGTTTTAAGACCACTTTGTCTCACTGTCTCATTTTGTTACGTTCTGTTAGTTTGTAACATCCCTTTATGTATTGCTGCAATCTCTAACCGAACTGTTTTTTCATCCCGCATTGTGACGTCAGCCCCGTTTTGTTCTCTCTATTATCTTTTACTGAGTAACCTCGGGAATTGGTGTGAAAGTGAAACATCTAAGTCGATGGGTCAAAAATCGTCACTGTCAGTAACAAGGGGCACAACAAAGACATTTTCCTGATTAAAAAAAAGAAGAAGAAGAAGAAAGGCCTTCTGATAGAATCTTTCCGCATCACAAGCTGTTACAGGTTGATAGTGGAAAAAATTTCCCGTCTTTTGCTGACCAAACCCCATAAAACATGACAAATGACAATCCTTTGATGTCACTGGTTTAAATGATTTTATGCTGAGATGGCGAGTTGCTGTCATGGAATTTAGATTTTGTACTTCTCCTCTTCAGCACCGCACATTTTCTGACATGAACTAGTCAAGTGTCTCGAAGCAAAACTCTTTATTTGTTGATCGCCCCGAATGTGGGGTTTGTTTCCAGAGTCTCTTCTTTCTCGTCGGTAAAAAAAAAAAAAAACCACAATTTTGATTTTTTGACCATTTTGTTGATTTTTTTTTTTTAATAGCGCAGTCTAGCATGACTTTCACACTCTGATTAACTGTATGTGTGCAGGATCAAACTTGCGCCTTTTTGTATCTCTGAAAGTTATGATTTTATATCCATTTAGCATTAGGGTTAAATGTTCACACAGACGACAGAGGCGGCTCACCAAAAGATAACAGAAAGTACAAAAATGGGCCTAAATCATGTCTCTAGAACCTGGGATGCAATAACACTTACATGTTGGATCATGCATTAGATTATGTATCAGCGGATGGTGCAAAGTTACAAACTGCAGGAAAATGTTGTATTGAGACGAGGTGGTCTTTAACGTTTACTTAATGACTGATTATCTCGTGCACTCAACAAAGGGAAGTAATTTAGCTGGTTGTGAAATGACTCATTCAAACTCATAGTCTGATATCAAAAGTTGGCAGCACCGCCTGTCTGATATTACACAGTAATTTACAATCTCCCGTAGCGTTTAGGACGAGATTTACATCGTTGGCAGCCCATGAGGTCTCGAACAGCTGATCTGCGATAACTTGCTGAGGCGTGGATTGTCTCCCTTCATTATCACGTTTATCTTTCATCGAGAGCTTGTCAGCCCATGCGCGTTATCGACATCAATCTTGACAAGGGCAAGGCCACACGAACACCCCCTGGCGGCGAGGAGAAGGTGGGTGGTATCGATAGTATCGAGGCATCGAAACTGTTCACGTAATAGTTCATAACATCATTAGGGTATCATAATCGCTCCCTGTGTGCGTCAGAGTGGGCCAGTATCAAAGTGCATACTATCTCCCCCCAATAATTATAGAAGCCTTTCAACTGTGTAGCATAAGCGAGTTAGCCAGGGCCGTTGACACGACGTCCTCCTCTTTCGGTCCTTCCTCCTCCTCGTCATCCATTTCCGCCTGTACAGCTACTTGAATGATGTGACCTTTTCTGAACCTGGTTCATGGATGTCATCTTCCTCCTGTTATGTCAAATCCTTCATGAAACTTTGAAAAGCTGCACAATCCAGACTTAGTTGAGTTGATTTCACATATAAATCTTTTCCCTGACGAAACGATTTTTCATTTTCTCAAATGTTATTTTGTGGATTTTTTGTGTGCACAGTAATGTCAAACATTTATGCAACCCATACAGACAACAAAGTTAAAGCATCTGCAAAGTAATTTTAACAAAATTTTTACTGAAAAAGAAAATGGCGATAATTCGATGGACGTTAAAGATGTACTCTTTCTCACCGTCTCGATCACTGCCCGTCTCTGACGCCTTCATCTATTTCTCATTGGTACAAATCTTAGAGCTGCCAGAAAAAAACGCCCCATCCATTGCTTAAAGCAAGAGAAACAACTCTGATTGCTATCCAAAGTCGGAAAAGACCACCTTCATTGTCTTAGGCACAGTTTCTTAATAGCTGAATATGAGATTTCGGAAAAAACCCAAGGCGGAAGTACGTCAGGCGTTTTCCTACGTCATTAAATCATAAAGACTACTGTAATTGCTAGTAATATTTAGAGGTTAGCTATAGTTTAAGTCATAAATTTCCTACCCATCGTGATAGGCTCAAAGCAAGACGTAAAGCAAACGGAAGTCCAAGGCAAGGTCAAGGATATAGGTCGATGTGATTTTCCAGGGATATAGATGAGCACCATTGTCTGCTACATAAACATTAACTACAGTGTAGGGGATACCGAGTTCTCTCATCACCAAAACATTGACAGTGGGTGAGTTCATGGTTCATGAGATATTTTGAACATTCATGTTATATGCATAAGTTTTAGCAGGATAAATGTAGACGAAATCACTGAATATCTGAAATACAATTGAAATCATCAAATCGATTTTAATATTTATAAGATCTTTAAAAGTTTTATGCACTGCAACATGGTCAATGAATATTTATTTTTTCTGTCAAGCAGCATGCAGTTCAAACAGTTACGCTGTCAATGCTTTCTCGAACTCATTCACGTTTATTGGATTTATTATTACAAGTTATAAAAGACTGAAGACAATCAAAATGAGTTTACCCTCAACATATCAGCGATACAAAGGCTATAAACAAATCTACAAAACTGCATAAAAATATTTTGACCTGTTCATCAAAATTTATTGTTTTTTTTTCCCGTCCGACATCAAAGTTGTTTGCCTGTGAAGATTAATGGATTTACATTCGTCATGTCGATATTGCTTGCCCCAGCAACACGTGACTCATGTCCAGATTTTGCAAGATTACCTGTCACAAACAGTCGTAAATATTTCCGCCATAATTTACTGACTTCCATTTTTTGTTTGGGATTGGACAAATGCAGTTCCAGATTGAGAACAATCCTCTGAAAAAAAAAAAAAAAGAATTTAAAAACATAAAGGAAGCCGTGCGCTTCTTACTCTGGCTGAAAGACAACGAAACAAATAAACAACACTGTGAAACAGAAAAAATAAACCAATAAAAAAGTAAATTGAACGCCAAGATAAGATCCGATCTTACATTATATGCAAGGCAACGAAACAAACAACTGAACAAAAAGAAGAAATAAAATTGATGCAGGAAAGAAATGAGAATTGACTGTTTAAAAAATACGGCTCTGTCTGAGTTCATTCTTTGCGCAACTGTCTTTTTTTTCTGCTATTTTTCCGAAACGAGGTCGTGCATTAGAATTAAGTGGTCGCCATCTTAAATGATGGAAAGGCGTTAAAACGCATGGGCAAACATTGTGATTTTTGTTATGTTATACTTTGGAAAATGCAAGCGGGTAGGTGTGAATGCTCAGATATTAGAAGAGTTTTAATACCATTCTGCCTAGAGCTAATTAAGTTTGGTATTCTGGATAGTCAAGGGCTTTGACATATCTACAGTCGGAACTGATGGTTTTAAACAAAGCGGGAAATACAAGGCAAAACCACAGAGTGGATGGCAAAAACTGATGGATTTCTTTTCAAACTGTACAGTCGCCAAGATATAGAAATCAATATACGCTTGATTTTAAGGCAGCAGCTTTCTTATTCTGAATTCTGTGTCTAGCGGGATGAAAGCAGGTGACACTTAGACAAGTTGTAAAGTGATCAAATCGAAAGGACAACTGCGTTTTTCAAATCCAGTACTAACATTATGGAAGTCTAAGCGCACTTGTCTTTTTGTATTTCTTTTGCTAGTCATGAATGAACAGAAAGGCCGTCGCTCATTGTTGCTCACCTTGCACTGGGCAGGGAGATCTGTATGGTGTGAAGGAAAGCCAGTGACTGATGAGATACGCAGTTTTTGCTGATAGTTTGAATTTACATTGGAACCAGTTAGTTTGGACTGAATGTATACAGACCCCTGTGGTGATGAACATATCAGCCTTTGACTGCATCAAATAATCATAGCATTGGTTGACGGCCATGTCTCCCTGTCTTTCATGAATCTTGAGATACTCATCATTGTCCGATACAATTGGTCTTTGACTTCTTGACGATATCGTGAATCATGGACCTTTCTCAAGTAACCCACCGATGCCAAGGGAGCCGCAAAGTTACTTTACTAAACGCATATTCTCATAATGGTTTTGAAGTCTGATCCGAAATTAAACTTGATGATTGCAATGTATTGTTCCTGATGTCTTTGTTAAAAAGCTAAGACAAACTAGGCCAGTTCTCAACGCCGTTCGGATAAGGACATCACAATGTTTTAGCTAATGGAATGTGTATATTAGAAAACGTCAGGGATCATTGGTCACGTGTGTGTACGGATCTTTGAGTCATGAATTAGACACACCTCGTCTTAGCAGACTCACTATTCAAAATGTTACCACTACGCTGACTCCAAGGGCAGACAATCTGTTCCCGAGAGAACCGCCAGCGGTCGATTGCCCAAAGATGTATGGGCTGTGTCGTTTTATCACCAATTCACATGAAGTTCCAGATTTATCGCCCTTTGATGAAGGTTTCCAAAGACACCCAAGCAACGTTGGCGGGGCTGTAGACAACGATATAATCACATCGACTCTGTTCGCAAACGTCTGGCTGGTAACAAATAAGAAAGGTCTTAAACTATCGAGAACAATATCACAACATTTTAGTGCCCTTTCACACATTTTATTCTGGAGACGCAAGGCGATCTTTCATCTCCTATAAATTTGGGGCTAGTTGACAGGTCGTTGCCCAATTCAATCGATGCAAGAAGAGATCTCGTAGAACTTGTTTGTGATTCGTTGGCCACAAATTATAACAGTATAATCCATATTGGATCTGTCTCGTCTATTTAGCGATAAATGAAAGGTCAAGAACAGAAAGGTAAAGATCAGAAAGGTAAAGAACAGAACTTGTATTTTTACAAACCCACTGCATGAAGATTATGTAGCCTACTCTAGAACAAAGACTATCCTGGGATAGCAGTCACACCGCTGGGATGACAAAGAGAAAAACATTGGCGTTTCCGACCTCATTATCATAAGTGTAATAAAACCTTGGCGAAATTCTCTATCTATCTATCTATCTATCTATCTATCTATCTATCTATCTATCTATCTATCTATCTATCTATCTATCTAT
>JBCAUA010032604.1:0-12254 GCA_038406235.1 Peronia verruculata | reverse complement strand
AATCTATTGTTTCGTTTTTATTCGAATTATCAGAAATTCGCATTATCAGAGTTCGGTTTGGGTGGACTCGACTGTATTTCACTTTTTCAGTAACTATGTGTTGATAGAAAGATAGTAAAACTTTTGACATGCCAGCATTGTCAAATATAATACACAGTATTCATGTGCATGCCAGAACTTTGCCCAGTTTTTAAAAGTAAGACAGAAACTGTACAAATACATTGGCATGCCTGAAGAAAAATGGCACTACTGATGAGTCTCAGTGTTTTCACTGGAGGTAGTTAAAAATTTAAGTTATTCTTAGAAAGTAGATTGGCAAGTATATTAGCATGAAGTGTCCTGACATTACAAGATGTTTAGAGGATAGCATTTTGACTTCTTTGAGACAAAATAAGGCAGACAAATTTGCCACTTATTACAGTTTTTTTAAAATGTAAATTGACATCACACATGAAACAAAACATAACGTAGGCCTATTTGTTGCCACATTATGCTGATTTTCTGTCACCTTTCTTTCTTTTTCTTTTTTTTATTAAAAAAATATTCATGGTCATTAGGCATAAGAATGAGCAAACAGTTGGGCTCTAACTAAGATGTGTGCATCATTAAGCAAATGTGATTATGATTTTTCACATTCGCATGCTGTAATATTTGCTTTGAGATGAGAATGTTTCATTGAAATCAAATGCTGCTTGTTTTTTTCTTTCAGTCTTTTGTATCCATGTATGTTGTATGCCTCATACCTTTGGTTTTTAAAACTCATTCCGTACTCATAATTTAAATTGATACAAGCAGGCCTACGCTATTCTGAAATATCAAATTTGATATTTTTGTAAGCAATTTTTTTGCCAAAATCAACTTCTTTTGCCAGATATAGCAAACTTTTATCTTTCGATTTTTTTTTTCTCTGATCATCGCTGGGAATTTCAGTAACACCTAATTTTACAATTTAGATCTACTGCATTTTTTTAAAAATAAAAAATATGAGAAAATAATTATCTCATTTTTTATTTTCAAACAATATCTCAAGGATAATATCCTTGGAAGATCCAAGGGCTTACCCTCCATATCATGGGTTCCTAACTGATGGCTCACGGCCCCCCAAAAGGAAGTGCTAGAGGTGGCTTGGGATGAAATTAATTTTTTTAATTATACTCTACAGTTGTATTTTTTATGCTCATGGATATTTTGTTTTTTGTTTGTTTTTCTTTCCCTCTCCATTACAGAAAATTAAATGTAAATTGTAAATTAAGCTGCTTGAGTGGTAGTGGGGGGGTCATGTGGGTGTCAAGATTTTTAGCAATGGGTGGCGAATGCAAAAGTGCGGGAATCCATTGCTCTTTATCATTTCTCTATAGGCACTGTTTCACAAGAACCTACATAATCACACTTGCATCTGAGAATGATCACTGTTGAGGCGAGGAAATAAAAACATTAATTTTTCAATTGTTAAGCAAACGTTCTTGAGTCCACCAGTTGACTGAAGAGTCTGCCAAACTGAAATTTACAGAAAATTTTATATATTGAATGAGTTCATGAAAAAAAAAAAAATACCTGGGGTGTGATTGTTGTATAATGTTGTAAAATATTTCTCATATCAAACACATTCTTCACGAAGTCTTCGCATGATATGAGTAATCGTATTTACGTTTAAGACCTATGATCATTTACACAGAGTGTAAAACTGTTAATAACAGAAGATATAATTTTTACTAACCCAATGTTTGTATTACTGTTTTATATTGTCCTGTAATTTTCTTCTAGTCCTTATCATTGTGTTATTATTGTATTCTTCATTTGCAAAACACAAATGCTGCATCAGTTTTCCTTCTTTTTCCATGTTCTTTTTTTTCCTGGTATGAATGCTGTCATATACAATATATTTGCTTGGATATTATTACTACTGTATTATATTTTTTTGTTGAGATCTTTCCTGTCTTCAGCTACTAGATATTTTAATACACATTATATGTGTGAGTACCATTTCATTTTTACAATTTTTTGTTTGTTTGTTTAATCTAAACCTTGCCTGTTAGTTTTCTGTTTCCTTTAGGACAACTGACAATTTCCATTAGCCAGTTGCCTTTTTGCATCATGAGGTATTTTTTAAAAGAGCTAGATTGCTTCCTTTTGTCAAGTACATGAGGTGTATGTAGCACAAGCATTGCAAAGGAAGGGGGTAAAAAAAAATGCTTTTTTTCTTATCTGATCTGAAAATATGATGCAAAAAATTTTGAACAGATTAGCAGTAGCATGATGAGAAAAGAGCATTTTTATCAGATGCTGAATTTCCCAGACTTTTTTTTTTTGTTAACTTATGTTCTAAATAACAAGAGAATTTTTTTTTTTTTTTTGCTCCTTGTTTACAATGCTCGTGTTGTACCTTTTGTACTTGGCAAAGGGAAGTAATTTTGTTGATCAAAATAGCCTACGGATTTTCTACACAAAAAAAAATCACCTGTTGTGTCATAGTCATACGAAACTGACTAGATTTTTTCTTTTTCCTCATATCATGGCATTTCACATGGCTCTCTAGTTTTAAATGAGAAGAAATGAGGCAGATTGTATTTGTATAATGTAATTATCACTTCACTTTTGCCTGGAATCCCCCCTGGGTCATAGGCCAGCGACAAGAGCTCTCCAGGCATCCCGGTCCTGGGGCAGACGTTCCAGCTGCCTCCAGGTGCAACCCATCATTTGGGTATCTGCTTCCAAGTCCTGGCGCCAGTTGCTTTTTTGGTGGGCCTCTTTTCCTTTTCCCTTGGGGTTCCAGGTTAGGGCCTCTCTTGTGATGCTGGATGCAGGTTTCCGGAGTGTATGTCCGATCCATCTCCAGCATCTCTGCAGTATCTCTTCTTCTACAGAAACGAGACGAAACAACAGCCCATAGAAGAAGAGATAATGTAATTATACTCTCCATAAAACTTACTAGGGAGAGAATATATTTGGTTTAGTGGGACAGGAGAGAGAACAGTGAAAGATATTACAAAATTGATAAGGGAACAAGTGAGATACATGGAATTACCTGTGTCCGTGGTGGTGTGGGATATTGAGGCAGTTTTTCTAGCTTTCATTTCACTCCATACCTTATATCTAGCAATAAAAATGTCTGTACCTTGAATTTTTATTTGTCATCACTATGGTTATTTTCCCCACATGTACTACACCATCACTGTTAGTCCCATTGTGCTATGATGACTTGCAATCTTAACCATTCTAGTTTGGGTACTTCCCAGGAAATGGAATAAATTTACACATTACTTTAAAGCAGGCTGATTTTATTATCTCACTACATTGCCCATTCTTAACAGTTTGATGCATTTTCCTTTCCATTACTGATCCATCTTTTCTAGAACTGATTTGTGGGTTGTTATTTTAACAGATTACCTTATTTCTATATCTAGCTCCACAATATGATGGAATGACGTGTGAAAATCGCATTGTCACCAGTTTTTTATAGAACTCTAGGATTAACAATGAAATTTGTTTTCAGGTGGTGATACCAAGTTCTTAAGATAAATATCTGAATACTGCTATCAACTATCAGATTCACCTTGTGAAAGTATTCATGAAAGCAAAATCCAGTGTTTAGACTCAGGATTCACATCAATATCTCTTGCTCAAAGTTTAGTATAAATTGCATGCATTCAATTACATGTATATACATGTGTATAACTTGTCTATGCGAATTCATATATAGACAGGAAACCTTTGTCTCATTAGTGCAAATGCACATAAACTACAGGGAAACACAATGGCATTTCAAAAATACCTCAGCCATATGGATAAGAGACATAGGAAGATGTAGGTATTATTACTATGAAAATAGAAATGTTTGTCAGTCAGTGAAAATTTTACAAAATTTTTGTATTCTGCATTTTATGCTATGCTCATATGGACACTGGGAATCAATAATTCTCATGGTTTGAATGACATGACTATACATGTATGTTGTTTCTTCTAAGGATAGCATACTGCGTGTGAATGTGGGCTATGGTGAACAGATATTGTGTTGATGTCGAATATATGATTTGGTCCTATGGTGACAGGGACCACACTGCCTGCTTCTGTTGCTGTCTGTTCATTTCTGTTTCATGCAATAAATCCATCAAAATTACAAAGTGAAAAACCAAGTGATGTTGTTTGTTTATTTTGCTCATAAGCTTTTTCTTCCCACAATGATGGGAAGAATGAATTATACAACAGAGATTATCTTTGTAACTCTGTTAAAGAGGCAAGACTTTGCTTTTATTTTGTAAAGTTATACATTTTATTTGTGTGAAGCTGATCAAATCCACTTTCATTTCATTAACCTAGTAGGTGCAATTTTTAAAAGCCAAAAATACAGCAATACACCATCCTCCACTATTACTTTTAAAGAAATATCAAAACCAATCAAAGGGATTTGCATGAATCAATTTTATTCATGTGATATCTTGCTGCATTTAGCATAACAGAAAGTTTACCAATACAATGAATGCCATATAACAATGCCAAAAAAAAAAAAAAATGAAATGAAGAAAAAACACAACAGGTCAATGAGAGAAAAAAAATTATGTGGCCGTTCTCATAGGTGGTGAAACCAGAATGACTCCGTCTCCTCGAACAAACAACATTGGAATTGTTCTCTTGGTAGTCTGAAGGAAGAAAACAAAGAGACAAATAAGTTTACCCATGTCAAGAAATGTATATTTTCTTATCTCTCAACTAACTGAAAAGCAAGCGACTACTCTGGTTTCACACCACAGGTAGATTGATTAAATTTAAACACAGCCTATGTAACAAGCAGAGCTATATACAGAAGGAAACCAAAAAATGTTATCAAAAAATCATTGACCACGCAAAGACACTGTGGCTCATGAGTGACAGGCCAGATACATGACCTCTCAGTAGTCCTTTTAACAAATGGATGAGATCTAATATAGCTTGTACAGTGGTCTCCGCCTCAGAACCTGGTCGTTGGGAGGCAAAAAAAGCGGGCTCTTAGGTGGACGGGTTCTTAGGCGAATTGAAAAGTTATGCAACCCATCTGACCACAGATTGTCTTCAATACCATGATCAATTGATCGTCACCGTTGGTTAAAGATTTATCCATGTGAGTAAGTACAGCCTTCTTCACTGTATGTTATAATTAGATGTAGCAATTCCTGGTCTTTTTAGCTTATAGTTACATCAATACCGCCTAGCGCTTAAACGCTGTGTGAGTTTTCACATAACGGTATCATATTTGAAAACATGATATTGCTATGCTACTCTGCGGATACTCGCATGAGTGACTCAAGTGTTTACAGACCGACCGAAGTAGCAAAACAGTTGACCAGTCAGGAGGCTGAACTTACACCTCCTTGTCCACAAAGCCAATCACAAGTGCCATCAAACGTGTTGTCAAACAAAGAAATGGTTACGGGTTAGTCAACAACGTGGCCTGATTACGCAGTCATACATCAACCATCACTTCCACTCCTTTGTCTACCTGTTCCCTCCATCCCCATCCCCATTTTCCTGCGCATCTAGCAGTGTATGTTTCTCTTAAGATGACAACTTGATGTGGAATTATACCATAAGTACACGGGTATCTTGGTCTGACATGGGCTCTTAGACGGATTTTTCTTATTTGGGAGGGCCCAGAGCGGGTTCTTAAAAGGGTAAATTAAAGAGGAAAAATTCCGTTTTGCAGCAAAGGTGGGTTCTTAGGTGGACCGGGCTCTTAGGTGGAGACCACTGTACTTGTACAAAACAATGTCACTACAAGCCATGGGGCTATTTATATCCCATCGTTGGGACCAAACTCGAAGGATCGTATAATCAGGGTGAGTGTGTTATCAGGATCAACCACCTTTTCTTTCTAAACCTGTGCTGATTTATGGAAATGTGAAAAAAAGGCTTTTGAATAATACATTTGCAATAAAATACATGTAGAACATATTTTTATCATACATGTACTTATTACAGTCAAACTGCATTCACAATAAAGTCCATTTTCCTTGTCAAAACCCATGCTGATTTTTGGAAACATGAAAAAAAAAAAAAAAAAATGTGGAAAAAAGTCATCTGAATAACACATTTGCAATAAAATATAACACATTTTTTATTATACATGTAGTTATTACAGTCAAACTGTTTTCACATAAAAGTCAGAAAATTTTGTGCCCCCACCCCCAATATTTAATCTTGGCAGTCTGATGCTGTCCAGTTATGTAAGATACTTCACAAAATCTTGGCTTCTTATGCTAGAAATGTGCATTGTTTTGAGAAAATTTAGCAAATTTCCACAAGATCCTGAGATGAGACTGTAAAATTATACAATTGGTGGAATTCAAAGAACTGTAAGATCCTGCAGGCGGGGTTGTCATAATCATCAAGCGTAGATTATCTAACTAGACTAGATCTATTATCTAAACCTAGACCGCGAATAGCGGCCCTCTTACATTAGTTTCTCTACAATCATGAGCATATTATTTGTTGATATCGGCCCTCTGATATGCTGATTTTCCATCAACAACTCTCACACGACTACTCGACTGCATGTTGTTGGGTATGGGGAATTAAGTGCTACGAACTTCGGTCTGAAGCATGTGCAAAACTCTTCGTCTCGTTCCATGGCTATCATGCAGGATTTGTATTGCAAATTATTAGATCTATAAAACCGCGATCAACAAAGATCGGCAGTTGAGCGACCAAACGTAGGAAAATTGGCAACGACCAAAAAGTCAGAATTCTGAATGAAGTTGAAAGTTTGACATCCCTGTTATTTAAAGGGTCAATGTATTAAGTATGCTTATTAAGAGCTTTCTCCTATTAGAATTTGAAGTTTGAAAAGTTTTTAAAACTTGGTAAGTTGAGTCGTGGTGCATGGCGAGATAGGCTAGGTGACAGTGCATGATGCATAGTGATTCCACCAGGCAGTGAGTGTGTTATAGTGCAGTGTGTAGGCTTTTGACACTGCATGCCACAGTCACGATTGAGGTTGAAGACAGGGAGGCTCAAGCGAAGCCTAGTTAACGTAACAGTATGACACTGACCACATAGCACGAAGCTTGCATGGACGACTACTAACACTCTAACAGTTACTGTCCAAATGAATGAACTGTGCTATCGAGTTGAACATGCAAACCTATGCTTGCTATCAAAAATAAATTAGTATGTTTAAAGAAAGCTTAAAACTGGACTTTGTGAAAAGATTGAGTTAAACAGGAGATCATGTTAAGCCATGATCGTGCTAGTGAGATTCCCATTAGCTACTCATGACAATGTCCTGAATCACAACAATGGCAACAACTAATCTTGTGGTCAATACAGCTTTTTATTTCTTTAAGCCTCCACAGAATGGAATAGACAAAAAGTAAATTGCCATTGTCAGTTTTCGAAGTATGGTGGAATTCAAATAATTCGAACTCTCATTAATCGAATATCTGCTTAGTTTGAATAAACCTGGAGGCTAGATTTCTTGTCTTTTTTTGTCCTTAGTAAAAAAAAAAATAGTAATTTGAACTAAGAAGTGTGCTCCATTCCTCACATGAATATGGAAATTTGAGACTTTATTACTCAGTGGACACCCATCCTGCATCACCCCAGTATTCCCTGAAACGTGGCATTGTGACATCTACCATTGTTCCAGTGATGGACTATTGATCGATGCGCAACATCATGACAGCATGTGGTTGATGCCAGGGCAAGGACTGACATACACAATTCAAATGTTGGCCTGCTCAAATGACTCACACATGAAAGCAGACTCCGCTTTCACAGGAGACTGACCAATAACCATTGGTTTCAAAGTAACCATGATCTGAACAGCATGACCAAACAATGAGTAAAAAGCTGTATGGGATGACCACGCTGGACAGCTAGGTGAGTGGCTGGTTTCATTACTGTTTTCATTAGCACATATATTCTCTCCCTCTTTCTCGACCCATTATTTCTGTCACTGAGGCCATGCACCATACCAGCAAATGTTGTACCACAAACGACATTGTACATCTACAATTAGCATTTTCTAATTTAGATAGCTTTGTTAAGTTCCAAACCCCTGAAGAGAAAATACAGGTCTCTCACATTTCACAATGGAAATAAAAATAAAATTGTTGCAAGATCTTGACAAGAAATAAAAACAAACAAACTGAAAGACATAGATCTATTTAGTAAAATATAGAGCAAGCCTTATGTTTTCATTTGGTGGTTTCTACATCAAGTAATTATGTAATGAAATATTATACCAACTATTTCCCTTGGTAACAATGTAATTTGAAGTTGTTTAAAATCAATCTGAAGTCAATTCTTTTCCCTTCCACTTCGAAATAGATGATTCTACTGTATAATTTTTTGCAAAGTTAAAAATCAGCCTGAAATTTCCACATATATATATATTTATATAATAGGGAAAAAAAAAAAAAAAAATTTGCCCAAAAAATGCAACTAATCTGAAAAGTCTGGTAAAAGTACAGTAATTATGCATTAAATATAAAAAATGCATGTGCATGTTGCAGCTGCATTTTTTATGGATTACAATTATAAGAATAATGATCCCATTTTCCATGTTCTGGGAACAAAGACAAAAATGTCAATTTCTGTTTTTTTTGTTTTTTTTTCCTTATATACATTCGCTACATAATAAACTACTTGATTATCACTGACTGAAAATCAACATTTTGATACCAGAGACAGTTTTTCCATGCACACAGGTGATTTTGGTTAGCCTATTGATGTTGTAATCAACGTGAGGTTCTAGAGTCTATTTGGGCCTATTGATGCGTCTCTTTCTTTCTGTCCGTGAGTAAGAAAGTCATTTTATCCAGTTAGTTATGTAACCTGTTGCTACCCCAAGATAGACACTCCGATTAAAATTGGTCTCTCTCACAGCCCAGTTTCTTTGATAGTCTACACTACAAAAGTACAATGTTTTGTAATATTATGAGGACAATAGGCCTGCTGCCAGATGTGCAAATGTGTATGCAGTCAGTGTCTTTACATTTGTCAAGTCATTCCCTTTTGTTATGACATAGGTATGCACATCAGGTACAGGACAAATGGGAAACTGTTTAACTTGCACAGACTGCAGGCCATCACCAATGCCTAGGACATTTTTTTGCTGATGATTGCATCCTCAAAGCTGGCTCTAAGTCAGACATGCAGAACAGCATGGACATGTTCTCAAAGGTGTGGGACAACTTCAGCCTCACCATCAGCACACAGAAGAAGGAAGTCCTGTATCTGCCAGCTCCAGGTGAACAATATACTGAACTCTCCAAGTGAAAACACAGAAGCTTCAGCCTGTGAAGAAATTCACATACTTAGGCAGTGTTCTCTCCAGGTCAGTCAACATTAACAATGAGGTGAGCCGTCCAAGTGACAGACCAGCCCTCCCTTCGACCGACTACATAACAGTCTGGGAGAGCTTGGGAATCAGCACTGAGACAAAGCTGAAGGTCTATGATACTGTTGTGCTGCCAACACAACCTGCACACAAATGAAACCTGGACACGCACAAAGACCCCTTCCACCTGTCCTCACTGAGCAAAATTCTGAGAATCAAGTGGCAAAACAAGATCCTTGACACTGAAGTCTTGGCCATGACAACATGCCCACTATCCACATAATTCTCATGAAACACCAAGTCAGAAGAGCTGGCTACGTCATCAGGATGCCAGACAACCACATCATGAAGCAGCTGTTTGTCCGGGAGCTGTCCACAGGCAAGCAAAAGACAGCCTGAAAGTCTCCCTAAAGACGCCAGCTTTTTATTGACCACGTCCTGGTAGTCAGCAGTCCTGGAGCCCTCCGACGGGCGCAGATTGATCAGCAGGGGCGCAAAACAGACAGCAGAGGCTGAAAGAAAGCAGCATCAACATACAAGACTGGTCTCACCAGCCATCTCAGGACATATTCAATCCCAACCCATTTTAGAAAGATGTCAGTGGTCTTCATCACCTGCGATGGACAAACACTATATTCTATACTGTAGGTATGCACTATCAAAGCAGCAGACATTGCAGTTTATTCCTGCCTTGGTTGTTTGTTGATTAAAGTAAAACTATTCGGCATTAATCAGAAAGTTGTTTATCACTGAAGATGTGAATGTAAAACAAACACTTGATGTGAAGATATGTTATCTAAAACAATAATAAATGGCATGTTATGTGTACCGCCCACATGCAATTATTGACAGTGAAGAATCCAAGCAAAACCTGCATGCAAATTGTTATTTTCCGTTATCATTGTTGTAGAAATTTATGATTTCTCTCTGTACTGGAACAACACTGCATCAGGAATAAGGAGAGTTCTTTGTCAGAACACAAATGTAGTTCTCACCTTGAAAATTTCCTCATAAGTCTCTTCATCAATCTCTGATGTCGTAACAGTCTCCTCAACATCACCAAGGATCATGTTTAGATGCTGATCATAAGCCTAAATAATGGAATTATTAATCTTTAGTGAACAAAATAAGAACCAAAATCATGAAATGAATGCATGACATGACATTCTGCTTCACCATGTAAACTGAGCCCAAGCAAAGAAATGCATGAAACATTACGTATCATGATGTGATGAAAAAAATCTTGGAAATAGCATGCTTAGTAATATTTCTGTGTCCCTCAACAGTTTTTAAAAATAAAATTGGTGAATGCCTTGAATGAAAAGTTTGACAGTAAACTTATCAACATTCTTAAAACTGCATTTTAGGAAATTTTGTCCTATGAACTCAAACTCCCATTTGATGGAGACTAAAATTTTGATAAACACAAAGTGAATAAAAACTTTTTGTACAAAAATGTCAGACATAACCTGCAAAACCCAAACAACATCAAATACAAACAAACAGAACAAACATCACACATGATCCATATCAAAGACAGAGAGAGAAAAAGAATTTAAAAGAAAAAGTCTACAGGGCACATAAACTTTGGAAAAAAAAAAAAGTGAACTTTTTTGTAACATATATATGTAAACTTACATGCAGACGGCCTCTCAGTTCACGATCTGTTCTCATCTTTACATAGATTCTTTCATCTAAGCTGAGACGCACAAGATCTAGAGGTTCCTCTACTGTTTGTGCTGGTATTGCCTTTTGGTAGAAAACAATAACATATTTCTAGGGGCACTCAAAATCAATATAGCATTAATTAAAGAAAAGAAAATCATGCCATGAACATCACTTTCTAACCATTGTGTCAGATAAATTAGTGTGAACAACTTCATAAAATCTATGCATTCCTCTTACACATTGTATAGCTCTAGATCAGAGTGGAAAAAAAAAAAAAAAGGAAAGAAGAAACTAGATCTATAACCAAATAGATATATTATGGACCCAGGTCCAGATAATTATTCAAAATTTTTTTTTGAACACACCCAGAGCTATTTTTAGAAATGCCCCCATGGCAAGCACCTAGTCACAGTCAACTATCTCTAAATATATGGATGTGAATGCCATATTTTCATCAAATTTCAAATTTGAGACAAAGTCTAAAGATGCTTGTTTTGTAAGGAATTTTGGTTTTCGCTGCCTAGTGTGTTGGCGTTGTGTTTTATCTCTTTTTTTTTTTCTGAGATTGCATGTCTGACTTTACTTGTTTTTTTTCAAGGAGATGTTACACATAGAGGACTCTACAAGTTCAGCATTTTCCTATAAGTTCAATTTCTAGGAGTTTTCAAGTTCCTCGAGAGTCTTCTTTGTACAATTCAAGGCCAGTGAAATCTGCCCTCAACCAGCAACCAGCCTCTCAACCCATTCACACAGAGGCTAAGAAGGTCAACATAACTGCTCAATTGGACCACAAAACATCGTGTAAGGATCCAACAATGATGCACTGTCCCAAAATTTGGCCCAAAGTAACTAAAAAATCTACTCTTGTTGATATTTGGTCTGTTTTTTTTTGCTGGATCTATAATTAAGATGGCAAAAGCTGGTCCCACAGGGATAGATTCTGATCTAATCTAGATCTAGACTAGATCTATCGTCTGTGCTGCGAAGTCCCCGCCGCCGTTTTTCCTGAACCTAGGGTAATCCGGCACTCCCGTGGTTTTGTGGTCCGAGGAATCGATACCAGATGCGCAGCCCCGAAGTATGAATCGATACTGCGGCCTATTCAGTATAGGCCTACCAAATAAATTACAAATAATAGTCGAGCGCAAGTCCACCCTAACGCTAACATGTAGCCTAGGTCCGACGAGCGGGTGACGGTCCTCCCTAATGCTAACATGTATGAGACCCTTGACCAGCGCAAGTCCACCCTAATGCTAACATGTAGGTCCGACGA